>CANUEY010633267.1:0-17466 GCA_948099555.1 Croton setiger
GCTTTCTATCGTGTGTGTGCGCAAATGATTTTAAATCACCCTTAGGATCATCGCTAGCTGTTTTCTTTAAAATTATTAACTTAAAAATTGGAAAAATGAAATTTCGGTTTAAGAGGCCGGTAAATCCGGGCGTTAGTCGAAAAGAAATTTCGGCTAACGTACCTAACCCTCTTATCCGGAATTTTTGGTTCGGACTTGCTTTATCTGAAATGGGAAAATGGAGTCAAAATTTTTTAAGTAAAAACTGGGTTTTTCAAAATAAAACCGGTTTCAAACCGATTTTAAGACCGACTAGCTCGGCAAATCAACCCAAAAGTAGTTTCTCACTTAAAATCAATTATTTTTAACTTTTCGGTTTTTCAAAAATCGGAAAGTCCGGAATCGGGCCGGTAACAGCAACTGATTATTCTAAATATTAATTAAAATAAAAAAATTATTATATTTTATTAATTACACAAATTTATGAAATTAAATATAAAATTATATTAAAATTCTAATAATTCTCTTTTATTGTAAATAAATTAAATATAAAAATCATATTAGAAATCTAATAATTTCATGTTAGGATATTTGAAAATTTCTTATTTTATTTTTTCCTAGTCAATAATTTTTATTTTAATAAGAAATTTTTATTCAATAAATATTTCATATTATTTCGAATGCCACTATATATTGTAATAATTAAAATGCATATTTTAAGGAATTTATATTTTTATACACAAATTTTATGTTATTTTTAATAATAATTATAAATATTTAATACTTTCAATTTTATAACTTACTATAATATTTCATACAATTTAATGATATTATTGAATTTAATGTTTCTCACAAATATCTTTAAAAAATACTATTAAAATTAAAGAATTAAAAAAATATAAACACAAGTATAAAATAATTAAAATAAAATTACAAATAATGAAATCATATTAATAGAGTTAATTAGACTTTTGAATATTTATTTTATTTTTTTAAAAGAAAATAAAAGGTACAATACAATACAAGTTTCTCATATATTTGATCTACCTACCATCACCATGACTATATATTATAATCAATTTAAACTTATAATAAAAACTTGTATATTTGTTGTATACAGAGGGAAGAAAAAGGGTATATATGGACTCAAATTGTTGGAGATTGAGTATCTTCATTAATTCCCTTCTTTTTCGAAAATAGCCACCCAAAAACAGGCACTAACGACTTCTTCATTTTTAATGTCGTTTTAGTTGAAGAACGTTTTTCAAGCATTTCCTCTTTAGTAACAATTATTTTAGCCAACGAAGGAGGACTTGCGAATTTCACAATTCTTCTCTTCCCAAACTCATTATGATTATCATAATCATCGTCGTCAAAATCAACGCTTTGGCTGTTTTTAGTCATCTTCTTTCTCGTCGTGTTAACTTGAGTCGTATTTTCAATGAATTTCAATTCTTCAATTTCAAGATCTTCGATAATTGGTTTCTTCTTCGTTACCATTTCTCTTTCCTTTGCTTTTAGCCATTTAAGTTCTCTCTTTGTTTGTTCTAATTCTTCTTGGAGACATTTTATATAATTCCCCATTAACTCTGCTTCTTCTTTTGCTTTTTGTAGTCTTTCTTTTGTTTCTTCAAGCTCAGCTGATAAAGCTGCCATTTTTGATTGACTCTGCCAACTTTCACTTACTCCACTTCTCATCTACAAAATAAAAATAAAATAAAATATTCGCTGACAGAATTTGATTTGAAGTAATCGAATTCAGAATCTCTAATTCTCGTCGCACTAAAATCAAACAAAAAGACATACTTAGGGGAGAGCAAATTTCAGTAATTACCGAACCGGATCAATTCGGTAACCCAAAATCGGTAATGGTAATTTACCGATCGGTAATCAGTAATAACCGTCGGTATTCGGCAGCGGTTTCGGTAGGGGAGTTTAAAATTTTCGGTAAAAAAATACCAAATTATCGAAAAAATTACCAAATTTGGACTCTTCAAAACTACGTCGTTTTGTGTTACTATATATATATATACAAAATTTGATTTGAAGCAATGGAATTTGAGAATCTCTAATTCTCGTCGTACTAAAACAAACGAGAAGACATACTGAACCACATCAGATGACATATAAAAAGTAATTTGATTTAATAAAATTACGGAAAAAAAATAATAAAAACGCAAAATTCAATTAAAATAACCTCTTTAAATTTGTGAGCATAGATTTCTCCAACTAAAACTTTTTCTCCAAACAACAAAACAGCTTCTTTAACAGATCGAAAAGGAGATCTTGTGTCAATCTCTGCTCTTCCCATCACTACTAATCTTTGTTCTTCCATCATCCAATGCTACAAAATTAATTAATTGAGAGATGAAAATCACTTAAATCTCTCTCTATATATATATACATAAACACATAATTGTTTAGCTGAAGGGTTAATGTTTAACAGAAAAGAAAAGAAAATCATGAAATCAGAGTTTGTTTGTTTGTTTCTTCGCGTCCAATACACTGGAATTTTGTTATCTGAAGTTGACACTACACTATATATATATATATATATATATATATATATATATATATATAATGCAAGACAAGATTGATTTGTTGGTTGGACCCATTAACTCATCTTTCCTAGCTTACTGATTAGGACTTTGTCTGTCCACCAAAATTGACCGCGGTGGTTACGGTGGAGGTGGTGACGGCGGTGGATGAGTTTAGGGTTAGATGAAGGTGGAAGAGATATTTATTATATAATAATAATAATAATAATAATAATAATAATAATAATAATAATAATAATAATAATAATAATAATGAGGATTTAATTTAAAATTGAGTTTAATTAGGATGGTTTGATTTAAATGAACCATGGTTCGATTCAAATAACTAAATGGTAGTTTTGTTATTTTAAAAAAAATCAGTTGACTAACGCCGTTTCTGGTTGGAATGACCTATAATTTTTTAAATCTGAAAAACCCGATAATAAATTTTCAAAATAGAAAAACTTCATATTATATTAGATAAAATATCAGGCACCTATAAATAATTTAACCTTAAAAAAAAACTTTTATATTAGAATGTAAGATTTAATATAAGATGCTAGTCATTATATATTTGACAGAGAATATAAGACGGTTAAATCTCAAGTTGCACTGTTAGTACCCCTTTTTTATATGTTCAAAAAAAGAGGCCTACTTCTTATTCGGTAGTGCACGATAAACGGTGCATTATTAGTACTTGTTATAAAAAAAAGGAAAATAATTTAACTGGATTGGATGTTATTTTTTATTTTCGGAAGAAAAAGACGGATTTTAATTGGATTTTAAGTTGTATTTCAAGCTTATAATTAGAGTTTAGGGTTTATGATTTATTTTTGAAATTATTAAATGTTCAAATCTAAATTGGGTTTTACGAATCATGTACAAAAAACAAGAACTATTTTGCATTTATAGTTGATTTAGTTCCTGGAATTGTGATTTTATACCGAAATCTGGCTATATCCATAGCATTTGTTCAGTCTCTGTGCTGTCATATGTCTCTTCACCTCTTCTGCACTAGACCAATTACCTGCTTCGGCATAAATCATACTCAGCAAAGTATAATTAGCAGCATTTCCAGGTTCTGATTTTATAAGCTGGGGTGCTATGGCTTCCGCAAGTTTCAATCTTCCATGTGTTTTACAGGCGGATAACAAAGAGCTCCATATCGTTGCACTAGGTTTCATTGGCATTATTTGAATGATGTCAAATGCACAATCGATTTCCCCTGATTTTCCAAGAAGATCAATTTGGCAGGCATAATGCTCGATGCTATGTGGGATATTTCCATCATCCTTCATGTTCTTAAAAATTTTTTGTGCCTCTTTAACTAGTCCAGCGTGATTGCAAGCTGATAAAACAGAAAGTAATGCAATTGCATCTGGCTCCACGCATTTCTCCCGCATTTTGTAAAAAAGACACAAAGCTTCTTTCCCATTACCATGCAACCCATATCCAGCAATCAATGAGCTCCATGACACTAAATCTTTGATATGCATTTCTTGAAAAACTTGATGAGAAGCTACAAGACAACCACACTTTGAATACATATTTATGATCGCATTGCATATAAAAACATCAGAGTTGAAGCCACATTTCACAATGTAGCTGTGAATTGCATTTCCATGTTTAAGGGAAGCTGAAATTGTGCAGGCAGAGATTATAGCCAAAAGAGTCACAGAATTGGGTTCAATTCCTTCTTCTCTCATTTGCCTAAAGAGCTTCATAGCTTCAATGCCATCCCCATTTCGAGAATAACTCCAAATAATCGAACTCCACATCACGACATCTTTAACTTCTGATCTCTTGAAAATAAGTTTCGCTAACTGCAATGAATCCTTGCTTCTACAATACACATGGACAAGCAAAGATGCAAAATGATGATCCAAAATGAAATTATGACGCAATGCATATCCATGAATTTCTTTCCCATAATTCACATAACCTAACTCAGCACAAGCCGGCAAAATTGCAATCATTGTGACTCTGTTAGGTCTAATCCCACTAATTTGCATTGCATGAAAACAATCAAAGGCTGACTCATAGTCCAAATTTGCAACACATCCTGAAATCACTACCGTCCAAGAAACTTCATTCTTTATTTCCATTCTATCAAACAACTTTAAACCCATAGACGAGTCACCACACTTAAAATACCAGTCAATTAAAGAAGTTAAAAGATAAACCTCCTCCTCAATGTTCTCATCAACGATAACAAGAGCATGAGTTGCTCTTCCAAGTTTCAAATATCCTAATTCTACACTGGCCGATATAACACTAGCAATCAACTCAGGTTTAGGCACGAAACCAAATTTGTGCATCTCCTTAAAAGTTTCAAATGCTTTAGCGAAATACCCACTCCGTATACAACAATTTATGATAGAGTTCCACGAGATGGTATCTTTAACAGGCATAAAATCAAACACCTTAAGTGCAAGTTCAATGTCACCTAAAGATTTATCATACATTGAAATGAAAGCATTAGAGATAACAGGATCGTAATCCAGACCCGATTTAAGGACAAGGGTTTGTAGTTGAAGGCCAAAAACATGGTACTCAATGGAAAAGGAACAAGCTTTAACTATTGTAGGGATAATAAAAGAGTTCTCACGAAGACCTGCGCAATGGAGCTCTTTTTTGTACAAATCTAATGCTTGGCCGTAGAGTCCTTTTGCTACCAAGTCTTTGAGTTTGCATTGGATTGTTGAGAATGATTCTGCAGAGTTTGGAGTTGATGTAAATCGCCGGATTAGAAGATTTATCGATTTCAGCCATGTTGATTTCATGAGTATTCACTGAGCTTTGCGCGCGTATTCCCATTAAGAGCTCTCGGTCGAGACGAGCACCAACCGTCACCAAAAAGAGCATATATAAATTATATTGAAACGACATAGTTTTGCTTCAGGATGTGCCGTTTTATTGAGTTTTTTCTAGTCCAGACAAAATCAGGTCTTCCAATCTAGTCGCTTGAATGCACTTCTTAATATGGTTTCGGATGGAAGAATATATACAGGCGAAATTAACATATGTTGATTTAATTAGATGCGTTATGGGCATTTTTGTAATTCCGATTAATTAATTATACTAATATAGTATTTGCTAAAAAAATTATTAGTAATTATAGTAATCTAATTTTCAACTCAAGACATACTTGAACCTTAAACTAATGAAATTTTTTTTTAATACCTAATTTCATTTAATTAATAATCTTTGTCTCTTGTTTGTTTATTTATTTATGGGTGGGTAAGTCGGCTGAATTGATTAGTAATGTAGTGAAGGAATCATTAAGTACATTCATGTCGCCATGCACATGTAACCATGTGAACCCTAACCAATGGTTTTATTTTTTAATTAATAATAATTGATATAATTATGGAATATTTTAGATAAATCATAATATCGAAAATAATAATAATAACAATAATATTTACTTAAAAATGGCAACTCTCATTATTTCAATTTAATTTATGAAAAATAAGACAAATTTATCTAATATTTTTATATTAATTATTTGATAGTTTTAAAAAGAAAAATATTTAATTTTTTTACATAATAATATTAATTTACATAAAAATATTAATATAATAAATAAATAAAAAAAACTAATTAATAATATGATATTCTTAGACTCTACGGTTGAGATTTCTTTACATAAATATATGTATATATATATAAACCACATGATTTAGCCAGCCAACCTTCTTGTCTTATACATAATCAAAATCAAAAAATTAAATATAAAATATTGTCTTATATGGTAGATTCTGATATATAACCAGACATAGAGAAACACAAACACCCAAATCCCTGAAAAAAATGAAAACCAGACTCTGCATTCCAACAAGGGTTAGAAGCACAACCACCATCAAAACCCACAACCGCCTTTCTCCGATGACCCTTCTCGAGCGCTTCCGTGAAGCCGTCTTCCGGTTGATGATGTTGTCTGCTCTCTCCAAAGCTAATAATAATAATAATAGTAGTAGTAGTAACAATAATTGTGGATCACCTGTGATGAAGAGATCTTATTACCCTTCTTCAGTTGATCACCATAGCGAAGCTGTCGCGGAATGCATTGAGTTTATCAAGAAAACGGCTGTGCCATCAACGGAGGAGGAGAGTGGTGGCGGCCGGGATTCCACTGCCACCGAGTTAGTTATGCCTGCTGTTTCAGTTATGTGAGAAAGTTAATATATATATATATATATATATATATATTTTTTTTTTTTTTTTTTTTTTGAGGTGTGAGAAGATAGTAAATTTGTATAATATATATAGCTTGTAAAAACTTATTGTGGATTAAATTTACAGAAAATTGTAGATTTATCATTTTATTTACCTTTCTTTTGTTAATTTTAATTTTAATTTTTAATGTTTATTTGTAATTTGATTATTTAATTGTCATTTAAAAATTTAAATAATAATAAATGAAGCTCAATAATATTATAATTTTTTTGGAAGAATAAAATTATAGTTTTCTTATTATTATTTTTAAAAAAAATGAATATTCCTAGTTTTCAAACATGAAAAACAAAGGAATAACTGGATTATTTAGATCAAAACTCACATTATATTTTTCTTAATTTTATATTTCTTATACACTACTTTATGATATTCAATTGTAGCGTATATAACATATAAAAGACTTACTAAACTTACACATAAAGAAAAAAACGTTATTAATTTAAATATTAAAAAAATGCCATTTAAAATTTTGAATTATGCCATGTTATACATCAATTTTTAATTTTTATATATTTTATAAATAGATTAATGATAAAAAAAATTTATTAAGCAAAAGAAAGTTAATAAAAAAGTTTTGTATTTATGAAACTCCTTTTTAAAAAAAATTTCCTTTATTGTCTCTTTCAAAATTCTTATCCTAATCTATTTAGGATAGAGTGAAATTTTTGGAAATGGTAAAACCAATTAGAATCAAATTGTACAATTCAAGGATTTAACCATATTTAGGGTTGGGTCCACAATTTTTGATAGAGGTATTTTTCGGTTTAATTTCTAAGAAACTGAATGACTACAAAGACTGTAATATGTCGTATTTGAATTTTATATACTCTATCTGTTACATTTATTCATAGAAATTAAAATAATGTAACAATTACTTCAATTAGCTTGAAAATTAACAATCAGAGTTATTTTACAGTCAATTTATATAAACTGACAATTATGTTAAATTTGTGGGTATTTTGGTGGGTAAATTCTTTTTTCTTTTTTTTCTTTGAAAGCTTGTCACTACTTAATTTTTAAGATTTTATTAGAATCTTTTAATTTATCCTTAATTTCCATGGCTAAAGTTCAAATCTTTCTCCTCTCCTCTCTTCTACCCTTTTTTTCTGCATCACTAAATATTTTTTAATTATTAAATTATCATAATTTAGGTTAATTGATCTAAATTTTATCTAAATTGTTCACATATTGACATAATTGTGACCTATAAATAAACATTTTTATATATATAAGAGTTGACTAATAGACATAGAGTTATAAAAAAGAGGTCAAGAATAACACATTTTTATGTAATAGTAGATTAAATTACATAAATAATTGGTCACATAATACAAAATTAGGCTACATTTCATATAAAGAGTTGAATAATTATGATTTATGATATTTAAAATTGACTTAGGGTATTAATGAGTAATTCCTCAACAATTCCGCAAATCCTCACAAGATTTTTTAATTTTCATAAATATATCTATAAATTCACAAGTGATAATATATTTTGGTCTTATGAGGACAATCATAATTTAGAGTAATTAAACCTGATCTAAGACATTAGATAGTTATTTTTTAACAATTCCATATATCATCATAAGATTTTTTTCAATTTTCATACAAATACTATTCATAAAATCACAAGTGATGACATGTCTTAATTTTATGAGGATAATTAAACTTGATCTAAGATTTTAGTGAATAGTAGCCCACGGATTTACATAAAATGGGCCTATATTAAAAGTTGGTAACATTTTTTATTTAATAGTAACCTAAAACATATGAATAAATGGGTACATAATAGAAAATTCAGCCACATTTCATATAAAGAGTTGGATAGTCATGATTTAATTTAAAATTGATTTAGAGTATTAGTGAATAATTCCTCAACAATTCCATAGATCATCACATGATTCTTTCAATTTCCATTAAAAGACTTAGATTTGTCCATAAATTCATAAGTGATGTTATGTCTTGATTTTATAAGGACAATAATTAAACTTGATATATGATATTAGTGAGCAATTCCTTAACAACTCAATATATCAACATAAGATTCTTTCAATATTGATTAAAAAACTTCGATATGTCCATAAAATCACAAGTGATGTGTATATTGGTCTTATGAAGATAATCATAATTTTAATAATTGAACTTGATTTGGAGTTTTTGTGAGTACAAATTTACATAAAAGGGGTTTATATAAAAAAATGGTCACATTTTTTATTTAATAGTGACCTAAAATATATGAATAAATGGACACATAATATAAAATTAGGTCACATTTCATATAAATAGTTATATAATCATGATTTAAGATATTTAAAGCTGATTTAGAGTATTAATGAATAATTTCTCAACAATTCATTTTTAAAAAAAAAAAATCAAATTATCATCCTTTTGACCATCTATTGCTTAATAAAGTGAGCATTAAAGGTGAATATTTTTTACCGAAAATCGACATTTTTATCGAAATAATTCGGTAACAATTGCCAAATTTTTTTATCATTTTTAGAAATTGGTATCTAATTAATCAGTATTCAGTAAATTAATATTGGTAATCAGTTTTTATAAAAATTAATTGTTTACACATAAATCGAATTTTTAGTAAAAATTAATGGTTTTTAGATTTTTTTTTTGTTTTGATTTAAAATTTTTTTTATTTACTTATACGTTTTAATATTTATTTGTTATATTTAGTATATTCATTAATTTGGTTAGTGTTAATTACCGAACAGTAATTTACTGTTCGGTAAAAATAAATTCGATAAATTTTTAAAAATTCAGTATTCAAGATGATAATTTTTACTGAATACTCAGTACTAATAGTTACTAC
Organism: Croton setiger; assembly: GCA_948099555.1. NCBI lineage: Eukaryota > Viridiplantae > Streptophyta > Magnoliopsida > Malpighiales > Euphorbiaceae > Croton > Croton setiger. The sequence goes on from CANUEY010633267.1 coordinate 9,580, forward strand.
TTTATATGAGTATTTTATTTTTTAATTTGCTTCATTTTATTTTTTATTATAGGTTAATTAAATGGTGGCATCACTATTTTTTTTAGTATTTTATTATTTAATTGAATATATTTAATTTTTTATTATGAAATTTAATAATTAGATATTAAATGTTTTTGCGAATATGCATGCAAAATGAATATTGTTTAAATAAATCAAACGAGTTAATATTTTTTTTTTTTCTATGCTTAAACGACGTCGAGTTTCTCTATGCTTAAACGACGTTATATTGGATTCCATAAACACTTAACGGAAAGAACTCCTAAATCGCGAGTCTCCTCTTCCGGTCGTTCTCCCTACTCCCTCACGGCCTCACCTGACAGCCTGCGGCCACGCTTCTTCAGTCTTTCACACCGCCTGAATTTTCTCCATCGCCACCGTTACTCGTCGTCCTTCAGGCTTAGTAGTAGCCAGTTGGCAACTGGCAAGCAATCAGCGTCTGCACAGCCTTATTCGAGAGGTATTTATCAATTCGTTTCCTTCCTCAGTTCCTCTTCGGCTCTTCCGTTATTTTCCGGTTTGATTCTTGATATCTTGGGTAGAAGAACGCTGTAAATATTGTTAATAACAATTCCTTTGTGATTGCGTGGAAATTCTGCAGCATTATTCTGCTCCGAAATCCATCCTGAAATTGTTTTACAATTTGGCTTACTATGTTTTCTCTCCGTCTGCTTCTGAAGTTTCATTGCTCTATTTAGGCATTGTTTAGTTGGGGGTAAGTTGGAGGGGAAAGTTGGACTTCCATGGAAGTGACTTTTGAAACAAACCATACCTTAGTTTCAAATTTTGATCTTGTTTCAGTTCTGCTCTTCCTTATTTTGCTTTGTTTGATTTATTTTCTTCTGTTATAGTTCCTGCGACCTGGATTCCTCTTTTGTTTAGTAAATGTGAGTTTTGATTTACAAAAACCCAGCTCTTCCTCTGTTTTCACGTTTGAACACTAGGATTTTTTTTTTTTAAACTGTTTTTGATACTTTTATTTTCTGTATTCTTGAAGACCTGCTGGCATCGGGCCATCGGCTATGTTCTTGCCTGGTTTCTGAAGCTTATGTTCTTGCTTGGTTTTGTTTGATTTCCATGTTTGTTTTGTGTTATTTCAGTTGGTAATTTCTGTTTTCTATTTTGCTTTTTTTTTTTTTTTTTGTTTAGTTTCATCCACGGTGGCTGAACTCTAAAGTCATTAAAAACTGTTAGAAGTTTCCTCAAATTTCATTTTCAGCTAATCTATCATCACTCATCTGTTGAGGCTGTTCAATGATGGTTGGTAAGTATAGAGTTTATGCAGAAACTGTAGACATTTTTGTTCTTAATATTTTTTTTGTTTTGGCCTTTAATAAATTTTGCATTTGTGAATAGGGACGCAACCGGAAAGAGAAGAGAAAGTGTCATTAGAGCTTACAGAAGAGATCCTTCAGAGCATGGAAATTGGCATGGTTTTTAGGGATTATGTAATTTCATTCTCTTTTTAATTCAATTCATTCCTGAATTTTGAAACCCTAATTTGAGAATTATCTCTATCTTTTTTCCAATTTTTAAAATGTGTTTGTTAATTATTGGTTACAGAATGGTAGAATCAGTTCCATGGATTTTCACAAGACTTCAAGTTATCTAGTAACTGCTAGTGATGATGAATCTATTCGCCTCTATGATGTTGCCAGTGCAACGTAAGACGGTCTTCTTTGTTGGGTACACGATACTTTTAATACCTGCTGGAATGTGTTTGCTCTGCTTCCTTGACATTAGCTCTTACTGAACATGTGATTGTGCAATTTGTGATAATTTTGCCCTTTTGACCTGCTTTTTTCATACATTTATCCTTCATTTATTTTGTGCTTCATGTAAGTGAAGTTATTTGAACTATGCAGGTTTTTAGTCCTATCATCACCTCCAAAGTTGCTACATTGTTGTCTGATGGTTTTATATTTGTTATAAACCTTTTAAGTATTTCATTTATATTTTGTTTTAATTACTGTTAAATGTTTTTATATGGTAGATGAGTTATTGTGATGTCTATCCCATTTTCAGATGTTTAAAAACCATCAACAGCAAAAAGTACGGGGTTGATCTGGTTTGCTTTACTTCACATCCTACAACTGTTATATACTCCTCCAAAAATGGCTGGGATGGTATGTTTAGGAGTGACATTTCCTTATAACATTGCAGTTTGGATTATTTATCTTATTTGCTAAGATTAGATCTTTTTTCGTATGCTTATTGGTTCAGAATCTCTGCGGCTTCTCTCTTTAAATGATAACAAGTACTTGCGGTATTTTAAAGGCCACCATGACAGGTTTGGTCCTTGGTGCAGTGACATTTATTTACTCTTTGAATTTGTTTCTCATGTTGTATATCATATGATAAATTGAAATTTTATGAATTTGTATGCAGGGTTGTCTCGCTAAGTTTATGTTCTCGGAAAGAATGTTTTATCTCTGGTTCTCTTGATCGAACTGTTCTGCTTTGGGATCAACGAGCTGAAAAGTGTCAGGTTTGATATCTCAAGTTATACACGCTTTAGAAAAAGAAGCTTTTCTTTCTCACAGTTCTGATCTATTATGTGTGCCTAGGGTCTTTTACGTGTACAAGGAAGGCCTGCCACTGCATATGATGATCAAGGCCTAGTATTTGCAATTGCCTTTGGAGGATATATAAGAATGTTTGATTCTCGCAAGTATGAAAAGGTTAGTTTATACCTGAAGATCTTGGTTAAATATTCAAAATGTGGTTTTGTCCTTCAGAATCATTTGCATGCACTTCAACATTGAAAATTATCATACTTTAGGGTCCTTTCGAGATCTTTTCTGTTGGGGGAGATACATCTGATGCACATGTTGTTAAGTTTAGCAATGATGGGAGACTTATGCTCCTGACAACAAAGGATGGGCATATTCATGTACTTGATTCATTCCGTGGTACACTGGTGAGCTCAGCACTCAAAGTCTTCCACTTAGATCTTTCTCTTTCTTCTTTTTCTAATTTATTGAATTTGAAGACATTAGGATGGTCCGTTGGTTATTTATGTATACTTCAGTGAAGTCTCTTTGCTTATTTTTTCTTTGTGGTGTTAGTTATCAACATACAATGTGAACCCAGTTTTAACCAGTTCCACATTAGAGGCGTCTTTCAGCCCTGAGGGAATGTTTGTTGTATCAGGTATATTTTCATCTGCCTCAGCTTTTCTGGGGATGCAAATTTTAGTATTCTTAGATGATTTTCTATGTTTTAAAGTTTTGATATCCTAAAAATAAGTTCTTGTCAAAATATTCATGCATTGAATTGCAACTAAAGTTTATATTAGGTGTACCAATGAATTATTAATCTCTCTATTTTTTTTTTTGTGTTATTTGTTTATTTCATTTTTCTTTTGTGGTAGACATTTGGTTGGAAGTGCTAGGTGTTTGGAGCTTCCTGTGCACAGTCCTTTTGTTGCTATAGGATGGATATTAGAACCATCTTCAGAGACTTATAAAGTACTTTCAATGAGATTATTATTCAATGCGATCATCTCAAAACAATATATAAATTGTCAAACTCAATATTATTTTGCTCCTAAAGAATATTCCCTGATATCATATAATGCCATAACTTTCTTGGTTTCTGATTCTTGACAGGGTCAGGTGATGGTCGAGTTCATGCTTGGAGTGTAAGGAGCGGGAAAGAAGTATGATAAGTCTCTTTTATCTTATAACCCTTTGAACAATCCACTCACCCCTCTCCTTTCCTTTCTACATCGTCAGTGTTCCCTATGTTCTTACAGTGATTTGTAAAATAATTTGTGGTGGAAAAATAATATTTTAAGGAATAATGCTTTTAGAAGGCCCAAAGCAGTGCCACAGAGTCTTGGAGCCGGAAGTGAAAATGCACAAGCAGCTGCACGCTTTATGGATACAAGGCTTTTATTGACTTAAAGAATAAAGAAAGAAAAATATGTTTCTAGTTGAATGATATCATATAAAATTTGAATCATCTAGTTTCAATTGGATGCTAAATAGCAAACACTTTAAAATTTCAAAGGCTTCTTTGGTAAATTGATATTTTTCTCTCTTATTTTTTTCCTTATTTGTGCTTCCAGGTTGCGAGTTGGATGACTTATGAAACTGAACCTCATGTTATAAAATGGGCTCCTGGAAGTCTTATGTTTGCAACTGGTTCTTCTGAGCTATCATTTTGGGTTCCAGACTTGTCTAAATTGGGAGCTTACGTCGGAAGGAAGTAGAGCTTCCTCAGTGCTCTGGAAATCTGAACTTACGACTATTCTTGTGTGTGTATGTGTGCTAATTCTTTCTTGTCTCTTTAATTAGAGTTGCCTTCCTGACAAGGGGAAGGAAACTTGCTTTGTAAAAAAGTTATTCTATAAGTCGAGATTGTACATTGGATATGAAATATTGGTCCGCAAGCCAAGGTGCAATGCAGTTCGGGTCTCAACATGTAACTTCCAAGAAGTTTTCGTGACCTTAGTTCATATTAGTTTATATGACTCTGAATAGAGAAAGCTGTTAAAATTTTAATCTGCATTTATTTTTGTGTATGATATTATCATTTATTGCTATAGATTTTGATTAGTGTCTTCCCGGCAGGCATTTGATCCTTAAATCTTGAAGATTCACTCCGGAATGGTGTTCAGTTGGCGAAGCTGTAAGTTTTTCTCTGAAGCTCACTTTCATGTTCTTTTATATTGTATCACTGGACCTGCATTTGTCAGTGTGTGCTGTGGGAATCCTACTTTTTCATAATTGGGTCGTGTGCTTAATCAGAACAAGTCAGCATTTTTTGCTCTTGAAGGTTGCTTTGAGCTAATAATTGATCTCTTCAATATTTTGTAGCCGTTAGCTGCTCCTTAGGGTGTCACATCCCCAGCATGACAATGAGTGAAATTAATTATAAAAAACTGGCACGCATTTTGAACGCTTGTGCTGCTTAATAGATTAGTTTAATAAACTTTTTTTTGTCTTATTTTATGTTGTAAAAATCTACTTGTCTTAAAAAGTAAACTGCTACTGGCATAACAAATTAACAGTTGGAGTGGCACTGAGAAGCCTAACGGCATCGTTTTAAAGTAACAGCAAGGTGTTTGTAGCATTAACAAAGTAACAGCAAGGTGTTCATAGCATTAACTTGTATGCCTAAACTGGGGCATCACACTTTATTCCTACCACTCAAATCCTCGATGATCTCGCCAATTCATATGGCAAATTTATGGCCTTTTCAGGTGTTTGGCAAATTCTAGAGGAAGAACATGTGGGGATTAGAGGTGGCTCCTAATGATATTGCAGTTGGTGCTTCTTTTTTCCTTCGCATTTCTGGTTAGTGATCGGTTCTGTAATCTTTTCTCACTGCTCAAGCATATGTGGACTATAGGCCTAACTACTTAGGGTGAATGGCATGGCCAAACGAGTTTGTAGTACAAGTAGTCGCAATACTATAGCCTTTATATGCCCATCAAAATCAAATCTCTTGTAATGTGAGTGAGGATTGGGTCATGATGACAGCGTTTGTTTTGCTTTGTTGTGTTTTGTTTGTGTATTTATGGTTCAATCCAACTTAGACACTGCATTGAACTTCTTGATTATTAGAGCTGCATTTTTCAACTTTATTTTTGTCGATTCAATTATATTAATGTTCCATATTACAAAATTGGCATTATGTTGTTCAGCAAGCAGTCCTAAACCAAGCTTTTAGACTAGTGGCCTGACATACTTATGACAAGTTTATCATTAGCTTGACCAATAAACTTTTTGGTCCCAACTTATGGGTTTTACTCCCAGTAAATTACTCTACAGAAGATTGGTTTTTTTTGGTCTGGAGTTCCAATAGCCAAACAAATGTATTGGATAGCCATTGAGAATATATCCATTGTTGATTTAGTAAGTACAGCCGGTTACGGTTCTGGAACCAACTTTTCGCAGTTCTGAAACTGATGAAACGTTAGCTAAACTATCGGCCTAACAGATCAAAACACCATTCATGGTGGTGTTAAGACAGTAGCATGATGTTTCTTCTAACCATATTTGACTTGGATTTTAACCTAAGTGAAGTGTCATATGATGCCATCATCCGTAAACTTTAGGTTCAATTTCAATGGTAATATCACAGAATTATCAATTTTATTCAGCGAATCTGGATTAATTTAGATTGTTGATATGTACGAGGGAAAAAATCTCCTAAAAATTGGGTGATTTTGCGACGAACGTAAAGATAATCACATAAAAGACAAGGTAGTAGTAAAAATTGATGCAACATATATTATTACATTAGGATGAAAGTGAAAGTGGTAAAAAATGGTAGCATTGATTACAATTTATGTACAACAAACATGCGTATAGAATAGGCAGAAGTTTGAAAATGGGGAATTTGCCATTAAAGAAAGAAGCCAATAAGTAATTACCTCATATTTACTTGTATAAGACATTACGTACTTAAATCCTCAAAAAGGTTTAAAGATCTTGTTGGATCCTCAACTACAAAATTTGTCTATATTTTCCTCATTTACACATTTTTTTCAATTTGTCTTTCAAAACTTATACCCAAATTCATTTCATGCTATCAAGTCTCCATTTTTTGTCAAACCCTAATAAAGTAATACGTCCATTCCATATCTTGTGGATTGAGACATTTCCCATTTTCCAATTTTAATTAAGGAAATTTGCTAAATTAATAATTAATTATTATTATTTTTTTAAACTAAATTATTGATCACATAAATAAATAGTTATTGCTTCTTTGAATATCTCTATGATTGCATCATCACTTTGTGTTTTTTTAACTTGCCGTCATATTAAATTATGATCCAATCCATTTTCCATCTAGACAAAAGATTGGGTTTCTTTTTTTTTTTAAATTTTTTTACAATTATTTATGTTTTTTGGGTTATTAAGGTGTGGTAGTGATGGAGGATACTAATGTTGAATTTTGAGAATATTATGGGATCATTTATATAGTATAGTATGCACCAAAATGTAACAATATAGAAGTGAATTAAGCAAATTAATAGCACCCTAGTTTTGGAAATAAATAATAATTATAATCATGATTAAAGTTAATCAACTTAAAATATTTCAAAATTGTCCCTTTCATATATTTTATCTAACTATAAATTTTAAAATTTTTCAAAAATTCGCCCAGAAAACGATCACGTTTATTATGAGGCAGTTTTTGGCCAATTTCATTGGAAACGTTTTTCAATTAACTATTATTTACACTATACTATCTACCACCCAAAATTATTTCACCTATATATATATATATATATATATATATATATATTCCGTGCAAAATATTTCCTATAAAGGCTCAAAATCCAAAAAAAAAAAAAAAATACTACATGAGAAGTTAGTATAGTGTAACCCACAAAATACGCGGGATTGATTAGCATTCATGAACATAATATATATTTATATTATAGGGCAATAATTTCTGCATTGGCCTATATATATACCTCTCTTTAGGCTTTAGGGTTAATTTTATATTAAAAAATAAAGAATAAAATAAAAATAAACTGTTTCATATATATATAATATATTGTAGCTGAAACAGTTACCTTAAAATATATGATATATAGTAAGTTGTGTATAATAATAATAATAATAATAATAATAATAATAATAATAATAATAATAATAATAATAATATTACAGAATCTTCCATTAAAATAAAAAATAAAGAACAGAAGAATATCCGCCTCACATAATGTAAAAGCTGAATCTTGTTATGTTTTGATATATATATATATATATATATATATATATATATATATATATATATATATATATATATATATATATATATATATATATGTCTATAAAAAACAAATTAATGTTTTTGTGTGAGATATGTGTTTTTTAAGATAGG
>CANUEY010633458.1:0-26881 GCA_948099555.1 Croton setiger
AATTTATTAAATAATTTAATAAAATAATTAATTATTACTAATTATATTCATAATAATTTGTTATTAATAAATTTAATTTTTTATTATTACAAATTAAAAACGTGTATAAATCTCTCCCTGTGAAAAATAAAAATGAAAATGTGGGACCAATTCTTTGGATTTTTATTGTGAAAATGAAGTGGGGGACCACATTTTGCCTTCAAATGAAACCTCACTTTCGCATGATGAACTTGCAAAAGTGGACTTTTGCAAGTTTATCTTGCGAAAGTGGATTAAATTTTACACATGGCGGTCTCTAGTTGTTGGATTACTTTAATTTCCTCTTAACCATTAATTAATCACCTTCATTAATATAGTTTCGCAAGTCTAACTTGCGAAAGTGTTCTTCTTTCGCGTAACTAACTGGCGAAACTCCCTATTTCGGAAGATGAACTTGCGAAAGAAATATAGTATGTCCTCGTAACTAACTGGCGAAACTCCCTCTTTCGCAAGATGAACTTGCGAAAGAAGTATAGTATGTCCACATTTTAAATTTCGTTATTTTTTTGATAAATAATCCAAAACGGAAAACCCCTTTAAAGCAAGAGGTTTCTTTTATGGTTTCAAAAAATTGATTCTCTTTTCTTAAATAAACTAATAAAAATTGCTTCTCTAACAATATCCCTTATTTCAACTTTATTTGAAAATTGCGCTTTGTTTTGTTTTGTTTGATTTCATGATTATATCGGGGATTAGTTTTATTTTTTTTTATTATGAACATGTGAATTTGGGTTACTATTGAATTTCACGTTAACAATCATACATTTATTTTTGTACTGTCGGAAAATGATTGTTTGTATTGTATGTATGAATTAGTATTAGAATTTAGAAGTGTATAAATAAGGAGTAATTGGAAGAAAAAAAATACACTTGATTCTTACATTTCCATCTCTTTAGGGGTTTTGCATAAAAATCTAATCGATCCATTGGATTTAGTATAGGTAAGTGAGCATTTAGTTCAAGAGTGGACGGAAGTAGAAAAGTTTAGATTTTTTATCTGTCCAATTGAAGAGGCACCCAACTAGTATAAGAAGAAACAAAAATCTAAACATGAACTACCCGACACATAATAGAATTCGAATCCGAACTTAAAATATCCGAACCCTCACCAATATCACAAATATAAATGAATAGTTAAATTCATATATAAAATAAGTTGAAATGTTTGTTGTTTGGACTAGGCGCTAGCATTGTGTTCATGTTTCCGTTAATAATTTAGAAGTTGTAATTCGAAATATATGAATAATTGATTGAGTTGTCAAAATTTTTGGAGTTGGACTAAAAAAAGTGGATTTGCATAGAAATATATAGAGAGTGATGTATCATTTTCTAAAAATGAATAATTGTAAGACCCAATTCATGATTCTATAATTACAGAATGGATTATTTTGGAGAATCATACATTTTTCATTGTGTTGCTTGGTTTTATAAGTGAGGGTGTGTATGTGTGGTTAAAGTCTTTGAAGTTGACCACATTATTGGTATTTTTCAATTGTGGGTACACATTAAAAGAGGTACACAACAAGTACAGATTTTTTAGCACCTTTGGACAAATGCACAATTATTTGTTCTTTCCATGGACAAAAGCTCTACAAGTTTTTCCCAATATTTTTGTGAACAGAAATATGAATTTTTGATGAGTTGGATGAGTGAATTTCATTACAGTCAATCAAGAATAAGATATTGTATTAGCAATGAAAACAATAATTGCACAACAATTAAGCTAATCATTAAACAATAGTATCCATTTCATAATTAATTAAAAGCGAAGATAAAAGGATGGTATAGAGATGGGTTTTTGAAATAATAATTGAAGTGAGATGTAAAAAGAGGAGAAGAAAAAAAACTGTCCATTTGATTCCTACCTCACCAATGAATATAATCAAATATTATTCAACACTAAAAGCTGAGAAGGAAGTGTAAGATACATCATATTTACTAATATACCAAAAAAAGAATGAATGGGTCCTTCTAGAATCACTATATAATCTACATACGCAATACAAGGAGGAGGAGCCCTCAAACAGTAACTTGTGATTTGAATCCATCAAGAAGCACTGAAAATGAAAGTTCCTTTGCTTATAACCACATAAGTGTAAAGAATGAATGGGTCCTCATACCTTCTTCAATAGTCACAATGAATTCCGAAATTTTTTTTAGTGTTTTTTTATTTCCTCTCGTCAATTTCTCTTTCGAATTTGCAATGCAACTTTCAATTTAAATTTTTTTTCTCTTCACTCTCACCGTTGTCTTTATTGTAACACACCAACACAAATATCACCAGGCGATGCAACAAACTTTCGATTGGTGACTAGCTCTGATACTATTCTTGTCACGACTCAGCCCTAGGGTCACGACCAACGTGAAATTAGACCAAAATTTAACCGCGCAAGTCTCCAAAATGATCTATCTAACTAGTCATCTACAACTGATTAGGCTTAAATTCACTAGTTTAAAATAATTAACCCAAGTTGATTAAGTAGTTAGATAGTCTAATTTATATATCATATCAAATCTCAATCAATATCGGATATAAAATTTCACAGGCAAGTTTTTGCCTAAATGATACAGCTCGTGAAACACCTTGTTTGTTCGCAAATATGCTCGAGATCGGCTCGTTTATTAAACGAGCTCGACTATTAAACTCGAATTCGGTTTGTTTAACAAACGGATAAACACAAACAAACATTTAACAAGTCGAGCACAAAGTGAGTCATGAGCAATATGACTCATTTGTAGCACTACTACTCTTCATCTCAAAATATTGACAATTTTAATCCTAAATCGAAATTAACACACTCTTTTGACTAATTAATTGAAAAGACTCGTTGACACGACTTCATGTCTTAGTCTTTTTTTTTTATCATAAACACAAAATAGATACAACAATAAAAAAAATTATAATTAGTTTGATATACAAGGACATGCATATATATATTTGTTGAGAATATGGACAGATAAGATCATTATAATTAATAGGCTTATAATAAGTTAGATAAGTTTTATAAACAAAGTAATTTATGAGATTATCCAAACCTTCGGAGAAATTATTATGCATATTCAGCCACAAGCATATACTCCCTCCCTTCTAAAGAATTTATTACATTACACGCCACAAAAAAATGTCATTTTTTGAAAAAAAAATAATGAATTTTCAATTTATCATAAATATTTTGTTTTAAAATTGCAATCTTATTTAAGAAAAAGTCAATTACATAATATTTTAAATAAAAAGATATAAGAATAAATAAATAAATAATTTACACAATAACTAAGAGATGAATTCAAAGAAACAGGAATTAATTTAATTTAAGTGTTTGTTATAAGTAGAGGGTGAAACAAATTGGTCACAACCAGATATTTGAATCTTGATTAAATGATGATACAACCGTACATGGTATGATCCCTAACCACCAAGCACCCATGAGTAGCGCATTAATTAAAAATGGATTTTTAGACCATCACTTAATCGCATTAATAAAAAATGCGGATTAAAAACATTGTTTAGTCACGTTAATCAAAAATGTATTTTTTTTAAAATAAAATTTAATTTAATTTTTGGAAAACAAAATAATTTATTAGAGTACGATGTATTCAGACGTTAGTTAAAATGAAATTTTAATTAGCATATTCAACCCCTTACTCAAAAATTTTTAATTTCAAATCTTGCTTTATTTAAATTAAAAACGGAGTTATCTTTTTAAAGTAAAATTGGATTAATTTTTCAAAAATTAAAATTGGTTTTCGAAAGATAATGACTCTAAAATTTGTTTTAAAATTGACTTAATTTCGACATTACGCGACAAAAGTTTATTACCTCCTTTTTAAAAAATAAAAAAATTCAAAGTTCAAATTTGGACCATACTAAAAATGACAATCAACAAGTGGAGTTTGCAAGTTGAAACAATTTGCTTGAGGAATTTGTTTTGGTATTGGAAGTTGGGTATTGTAGAGTGGGTTTTTGCTTCTAACTTGATGAGGTAACTTTTTAAGGTGGTGTTTGTGATGTCAGTAATGGTGAGATTGGTTGCATGAAAGCTATTCTAGAAGCATCTTTGTAGTTCAACCATAGTTAGAATTGGAAAAAATAATAAAATTAAGTTGTGGCGCGTTTAGTCGTTTATGTGTTTCACATATTTTATTAAGTTGGTATAACAAAGTGGTCGTGAAAATCTTTTTAGTGTAAAGACTTATTAGTACACAGAAACAATAATAATAATAATAATAATAATAATTAAGAGGCAGTATAATGCTTTTGGCCTTGGAATGCATAAGAAGAAGGCATGTTTTGGCATTAATTAAGTAATGTTCTGGAATTTGAATGGATTGGAAGTGATTAGTGACACATGTCTGTTACTTAGGAGAATTTATATTTATTTATTGATCCAACATGTAGAGTTGAATATTTGGTCACATCTTGTCTTGGGTTATTTTGTCTCCCAGATAAAGAGGTTACTGTGGTGGTAAAGTTTATGATATTTCTTGGGTTATTTGGCTTCACTACAATCATGCACGTGGAACTTTCATAATTCAATTGCCCATCATTCAGTTCTTTGTACCCAGATGAAACTTTTATTTATTAATTGCTTGAGAAAAACAAAACTTATACAGGATCACAGAATTTTAATTATGAATGTAGATATAAATAGAATGAATTTAACTCAAAACTTCCACATCCTACCATCTTCGTACAAGGTAAAATAATTAAATTAGACTACATTTCGCTTGGGCACAACATAATGTTGCTAAGAAATTGAATAACATTACGGACTACATAGAGACGGTTATGGATCAGTTCTTCGTCTGCAATTAACCGGGTCTTGCTCGTCTCTAACCTAGCTTGGAACTCATTTAATACGTTGGCCAAACCGTCGGTTCAACTATCCAACGCTCGAAAACCGTCTGGACCATCATCAAACCATGAATTGTCAATGAATCCGCCAATGAATCATGAACCAATAGACCTTGAATCGTCCTTGAATTGTCAACACAGTTTGATTCGAACCATGACCACATCTAGGGCTACATCAAAGGTAGCATTGGTCTGCCAAATTAATTCAAAACGTCCTATGTTATATATTTTTTATGGAATGTAAAATAGTGGCTTAAATAGTAAATTTATACCTGAACTTTCATGATTTTTCCAAATGAAATCTTGAACTTTGCGTGTACACATATTGATACTCCAACTATTTGATTTTTCAGCAAATCAACACATGATCTCTTCCAAAAGAAAGAGTGAATAGCTCGTGCGAATTAGGAGGCTCAAACTCTAATTTTAAGTTCTTTATGTATATTCTCAAAAAATAAAGAACCAAATGGAAATTGTACATCTCCTTCCTCCACACCAAACATCAAATTTTTCCTTCTCCTCCAATATTACCAAATTGGAAAACATACATATAAAATATTTTGAGTTTCTGAACCTCTACAAATTGCTTGCTTTATGATATTGATGATATTTTTTTAGGTGCTTATGTCCATTATCTTTACTCTTAGTTATTGAATTATGAAGGATTTTTTTGTGTAGTAATAAATGAATATTATTGTATTGGTAATGATGAAAGAGACTGACTTTGTTGTCTTTGATGTGCAGTCATGAATTCAAAAAATGGCAGTCTACATCAAGAGTTCGTATGGGAAGCTCTTAGTGGAGATTGTATTACAAATATTTTATAGGCCCTCAGCTCCTGAAAGTGCACAATTCAACCTCAATTCATATGCTTCAAAATTTGGGATTGACTTTAAATAAAAATGAAATTTATCAAAGTAACGCGACTCACCATGCATGACACAATTATAGCACTAAATTAATTTTTATATATATAAGAGTTCTTGCATTAGTATCATCACCTCGCTCTCTTCCATATCAGCTTTTATAGACTCATGACACTACTCCTCCACAATTTTATTATCTCTCTTTCATTCCGTAAGCTTATTAATATTATTACAAAATATACAACATTACATACTCTTAATTTAAGAAAAAAAAAATAAAATTGCCATGTGTCGCCCTCCTACTGAGCAACATGGCAAAAAAAAAAAAAAAAAAAAACTCGACCGCTCCCTACTTCTCCACATCGAGCGTGCTGGCCTACTACACCACTGCTTGCTCCTCCTTCCACTGCACAATTCTCCTTCCAAGTCCACCGTCTAATGCTGGTGGCCTGAGATATATTAAACATCAACTCATAATTAATTAACTTGTTAATATAGTACAATTAATTGTTCAAGGATTGATGATGAATCTGATTCTAGTCAAATCATAATCTTTTAACTTTTTTTTTTCTCTCTGGAAAAGAAATCATAATCTACAACTTAAACATCAAAACCTGTATTTATATGAATACAGGGAACTGTATGGTCACTTGCGAAATTTCATATGCTAAAATGGTCTCATTAAAAAATTTAATAAAATTTCAGGTGTTAATTCAATTAAACCTGATTGATAGATGGGTATTGATAAGTATTTTTCTTGTAAATACGTATTACCAATTTGTAATTGATAAGTATTTTTCTTGTAAATACGTATTACTAATTTGTAATAGAGGAATTAATGAACCTAACCATTATAACAACTAAAAATTCTTTTACATTACTCATACTAAAAATTACATTTTATGACTTTACAAAAACAAAATTGATAACACCATTTGTAATTAATTTACAAGCTATTAATTCATGCATGGAACACTTAACTCCGCAGCTTATTATTATTAATTTCTTGCTTTCATAATAGTATTAATTTATTTATTTACCATAGTAATTAATTAACCATAATCATATGCTGTTGAGCTTCAAATCTTATTTCTTCCTTCATCTTTCTAATAAATTCTTCAAATTTCTTATTCAGCTCTTCTGTACTCAACTTCCCATTTTCTTCTTCTTCTTCTTCTTCTTCTTCTTCTTCTTCCTCCTCCTCCTCTTCTTCTTCTTGATATTCTTGATGAATAAGAAACTTGTCCTCAAACTCTTTATCCTCATCTTGATCACCATGTTGAACAAGAACATCATTTCCTTTTTCTATTTCTTTAACATCTTCAGTCATTTCAACTTCTTCAAGAACACTTTCTTGGTAATTCCTACAATCTTCCTTATTCTCCACCAATTGCGAATTTGATGAGTCCAACATTAATGTTAGAGTCTCATCATGACCATCGTTTTCAATAGAGTACGCAATTGTTTCATCATGGTTATAATAATTCTTTGAGGAAGA
Source organism: Croton setiger (assembly GCA_948099555.1). Lineage (NCBI taxonomy): Eukaryota > Viridiplantae > Streptophyta > Magnoliopsida > Malpighiales > Euphorbiaceae > Croton > Croton setiger. The sequence continues at coordinate 7,256 of CANUEY010633458.1, forward strand.
ATCATTATGATCATCAATGTTGTTATAAGTAGAGATTAAACCAGAGAATTTTGCGACCAAAACGAGAAGGCCATTCCAAAGAAGGAATATACAATTCTTGTCAAAGGTGTGAGTAAAGAGCTGAAAAGGGTGGAAATTGAAACAATGGAGAAAATAAAGCCTGAAAGAGTTAGATAATAATAATAAGGAAAAAACTGAAATAGAAAGTACTAATTGGATAATTTTCTTAAGAAATTGATATCTTGTAATTTGGCTTAAACAAGTATGGAGACTTTGGTTTTCTATTTGTTCCATATTTCCTTTTTCTTTGGAGAAGAAGAAGAGAAAAAGAAGGATTATTAATTTTAGTTTATCAAAAATCACTATAAAGTCCAAGTCTTATATAGAGGTGAGAATTGGGCTTATTTTCACATGAAGTACCCTAACTTTGGCTTATTTTCACATGAAGTACTCTAACTTTGACTATTATAATAAAAAGGTACCTCAACTTTAATTTGTAAAATAAAGGTACTTCAACTTATAAAAGTGTAACGAAAAAGTAATTCTTACAAATTTTCAGGACCCTAACAGATCATAAGTACCAAAATTTTAATTGTAACTAAATCTTACACAAAATATGTATTTCTCATTTTGGCTCCCTAATTTGATATTATTTTCAAAATTGAACAAATTATATTTTTTATAATAATTTCTTTTAGTAAATAATAATAATATAATTAATTTAATCAATTGATTAATTAAAATTGTAAATGAATTTTTAATATTTTAATTCAAAACATACGGTTAAAAAATAAACATTACAATTCACCATTTGAGAAAATAGTAATAATAATTTAAGTTTCTTCCCTCCTAATGTAATATATTGAATCAATGAACAATCTAAAAAATAATTAAGTAAGAATATATGATAATACACTAAAAAATATTAAAATTGTTCAAAATATTAGAAATTTTATTAGTTCAGTGAATGAAATATTCCATATTTTGGAGCTTATTTTCACAAAAGATACACTTCATATTATTTAATAGTTATTAGTAAATATAATATCTATTTATTGATCAAATATAATATTTATTATTTTATATTAAAAATAATTAAATTTGATAATTAAAAAATTATATCTTTTTATAAAATTCATTATATAACCATATGATTCGAATTAAAATATTAAAAAATACATTTATTATTATTATTATTATTATACAAAAAGAAATATATAAAAATATAATTTGTTCAATTTCAAAGAATAATACTAAGTTAGGGGCCAAAATGAAAAATAAATCTTTTGTTTGTAGTTTAGGTACCTCATGTAAAATTTAGCCAAAATTACATTTGGTACTTATGACTTATTAAAAACCTCAAAACTTGCTATGAGTATTTTTTTTGGTTACATTTTTATAAGTATTTTTATGTTATAAATTGAAGTTGGAGTATCATTTTGTTAGAATGACTAAAGTTGATGTATCTCCAGTGAAAATAAGCCAATAAAGGAGATACGGTGTATGGGAGGTAGGTAATTTTGAGCTTTTGAAAAAATGAAATTTTGTGACAAATAAAGATTGCCCATATGGAAGGTATATCTTCTAATTATTAATGAACTGATTGCGTTGAGCATGTTGAAGAATGAAGATTCTAGCTAAGGTGGCAATTTATTAATTAGGCCTTCATTCTTTTATGGTTTAAGTTTTTAGTACATCCTCAATTGTATTCTAATTAATCAATTCATGCCTCTTAAAACTAAGCCAATCATTCCTAAAACAAGCTGCCCAAAATGATTTTTTACATTGAAATTTCTTTCCCAAAAGATTTTTTCGTAATTTTGTGAGTTTTCAATAATTATGTATGTGTTATAGTTTAAAAAGATATGAAAGAGTTAGTGAATTACAAATAATACTACAATGATTTATGGTCATAATGGTTCCCTGCCATACAAGTGGTACTCTTAATATCAAACATATGCCATAATAAATAAATAATACTAAAATAATTTGTTTCCTTTTTTCTACGTACGTTATAAGATTATTAATTAGTAGTAGAATTTTTGTTTACCAAGAACATTCACAATGATGTATATTTCATTTTATTATACTCAATATAATATAAATATGTGCTATAGACCATATAACTGAATGCATAATATGATTTAAAGAGATGGAATTCACGATTTTTTTAATAAAGGCAAAAGGATTACTTAGAGTACACCAAATACATTAATTTCACACACCACATCCAAATCGATATAGAGCGTAGAGCTTGGAGATAACCAAATTTTAGAATTCTTTGGCAGGTTGAAACACTCACTCCATGTACACAACGTGTAGCCACTAAAATAAAAAGCCAAATTTATAAAGTTTATGGTTTCAAAGCTAATGATATATAAAATAAAATATATACTCCCACAGCCATATGTATATATATAGATATAAATTGTTATGGATTTGGACCACTGAATTTTATGTGTTTTTCTTTCAGGGGAAGAAATTTAAAAATATGAATTTCTTAATTTATTTGGAGATAATTGTTTTATTTCACAAAAACCATTCTTTGAACTCATATATCATTTGAGTGGCTGCTATGAATTTTGAAAAAGATATTTTTATTTTTAATAAAGCATGCATTAATTGTGTTCAAATATATATATAATCCATAGACCTCAAAAACAAGGCTTTTGAAAAAGATTTACAATCCACATTTATATTTATATTCTAATTGATTATAACTGCACTAACTAACTAATGATTGTAAAAAATGTCCTTATTCTATAATTTATGTATCCATCACCCCAAAGTAATTGATTCCAATTTCACTTGGAATGGGCTTTTTCTGTTGTTTGAAACTTAGTCTTCAAGTAATACATCAATATCCTTTCAATTTATTTTTTTTTTTTTTTTTTTTTTTATGAAAAATGGAAATATGGAAAGTGGAATTGTGGGGTAAATTTGTGTATGTTTATATTCATATTTCATATTTCTGCAACATTATGAAATTTTTGAAGGATGTCGAGTCTCTCAGTTCACCTGAATAATTTAAATCCATCTATATCATGCACCTAGTAATAATTACTCACAATTTGAAAATACGTACAAAATTATCTATCATTTTAAATTTATTTTAAAACAATTTTTTCTAAATATTGTTAAAAAAATCATTATTATATTTATATTAGAGATAATGCCACTATTATTTATTATAAATGGAATTTCATATATTTCATAAACTCTTTAGAAATTGATAATTAGAAATTTAGTTGTTGTAAACCTATTGTAAACTAAAGGCAACATTTTGTATTATTTTTTATATGTTGATATTAAAAGTCATGAATGACCTTTTTTTCACAATAAAATTATATTTTTGATTTTTTTTTTTTTAAAAAGTGAGTTTTTTTTTTTAGATATTTTTAAAACAATTCATACCACTTCAACCAATCACCTTATATAAATATTTAGTCTTATTGGAAGAAGACCAAAAACTACATTCATTAGTTATTTGGTACTGCTACTGCTACTCGCTAGCAAGCACTAAGTATACATTAATTAATCATCAAAGCTTAAAAGAGATAATGAGCCTGTAAATTTAAATTAGTGAAGCTGGTCTGGCCAAAGGAAAGCACCCATGGCAAATGCCCTTTTCTGGGGAAGGGTGCCATTAAAACAAAGTCCATATTCCTTAAGAAGCATATCAAGTCTCCACTCTTCCATATTTTCATAATCCGTCTTTTTGTACCTTGGATAGTGAAGAGGCACTTGAAACCCATTTGGGTATTCTTCTTTTTTGCTCATCACTTGTCCATTGTTCTTTGGGCAGGCTATAACCTCACTCCTCTGCTGCACTGCACCATCACCAAGGACAAGTTGAGTACTAAAAAACCATTTTAAAGCCATATGAGCAGCAGAGAAAAGAAAGAAAGAAAGGATTATCAAACTCTCATGCAGGTAGCATATTTATATGGAATTTTTGTTTCATTATATTTTGAAAATCTCTCTTCAATTAAATGCTATAATTAAATGGTGTGCTACTTACGTGCAGGGAGTGTCACAAAGGTGGCTGAGGGTAGTTGATAGTCACTGTTGAAGTTGGGAGGGAGAGATGTTAGCCACCAATTCGATTTTTGAATTGTTTCAAGTGGGTGCTAATTAATGATGGATTATTTAGATTACCCATTTAGCATTCTTATCCAGGAATTATTTCATTGTCAAATGATAATGACTAATTATCTTGTTCATGAAATTTTCGCACCCTAAGAAACTTCATTTCTGATAACATACTAATTAAGTACGTATGTATATGTAATTGTTAATTGAGTAGATTTTTGTAAACATTAAGGTTGCTACTTGCTAATAATGTATAGAATTCCATATTAAGTGCCAAATGCCAGGAGCTTAACCAATCTATACTTGTTCAATTCTCATTTTACTTAAAAAATTAATTCAATTGCCAAAAAAAAAAAAAGGCAGCACTGAAATTTACACATTATATTTATTTAATTAATTTCCTTAATTAATCAAATTAAACAATTAAATTTTTTATTTTTGCCTTCATAATAAATTAATTAGCTTTGTTTTTTTTTTTAAATTAATTAGCTTTGTAGTTAATTAATTAAACCTACTTGATTATTTTTCTTAAGGCAAAAATTACTATTTAGTCTTTTAGATTTAATCAATATTACTATTTAGTCATTCATTTTTGACAAAATTACTCTTATTCCCCTATTATTTAGGTTCATCTAACTATTTAGTTATTTTATCTAATTTTTTTTAGTTATATTGATCAAATATCAGAGATAAATTTAAAAATATAACCAAATCTTATGAATGAAATAGTAATATTAGCCGGAATTCAGTGATGAAATAGTATTGGATGGAAGGACTAAATCACTGAATGGAGACAAAGTACAGGACTAAATCGCAATATTAACCAACCTTTAGTACCAAAATAATAAAATTCCCATTTATAAAAGATAGAAACATCCAAACCGACGTCGTATTAAGAAAGAAAAATGAGAATTCTTCTAGTCCTAAACCCTATAACGCATAATCCCTCCCACCAGAAGAAATCGAGCTTCTCCTCCTCTCTCTCTGTTCCGAAGCAATTACAACTAGTAAATTGGAACTTGGAATCGAAAGATATGAACTACCTTTGGCTTTTCAATGTCTACCGATTTCGTTGATCAGTAGCGTTTACCGAGTGCTCTTCCTTCATTTGACCAGACCCAAAAAGTCGCTCTCTCATTTCCCAAAACCCCTTTTAACTCCTAAATCCTAAAACCCTGCAAAGCCCTAATAATGGCTTCAATCTTACTTCGATCTCGCATTTTTTCTATGCAGTTTAGAAACAGGAAACCTAATCGTCAATTTTTTAGCTCAAACGTAGACAAAGAGTCTGTTATTGCTTCTCAATCTATCATTCCCGATCAAGTCGCTGCGGCGGAGCCAGCGGCTGAGGTTTTAGCGTCGGAACCAAAGAAGAGTGGTTGGAGTTTTTTGAAGTATGGGATCATTGCTTCTCTCACTGGTGCTATTGGTTACGCTGGCTACGCTACCTATGGTTTGTTTTTATCCTTTTCATGGATTTGGCAATGCTTTAATTTATGCATAATTTAAGCCAATGTTATTTTGTGTGTTATGCAGCCTATAGTTTGGATGAAGTCGAGGAGAAGACGAGGGCATTGAGAGATTCTGCAAAGTATAAGGCTGTTGAAGAGGCATCCACTATCCAGGTTATTCTAATCTGCTTTTATTGTACTGAGGAATTGAGATTGATTTGTCCTTGTTCACATTTATTGGAAAAATTATACAAAAATGTTTAACTATCTATAATAATTGTTGTGTGTGCAGAACTACCAAGCTTTACTCTATTCGTCTGTGATGACAGGTGAAACCTCCTGCCATTATCTCTCCATTTCATAGTTTACTTACATTTTAGTGTGGCATTTCGCTAAGACTTGAGTTTCATATGCATTTTTTTTTTTTTTTGGCTCTTCAAAGTTGTTTAATCCTGTCATTTGAGTGGTTGGTTACTCACTGTATTATCTTTCCCTAGATCACTTGAAACCAACTCTCCATCTTCGTACTTAAATTTTACCTGTTTATTCTGAATCCACATCACCAGTCAAAGTGAATGAGTCTGGAATACTGCATGAATGGCTCTGGATGTTGTTTTTTTCCATGTTTTATGTAAAATGTATCCTGGCTGACTTTCCTGAAGAAAGCTTGCTGTCACTTTACTAGCTATTTATCTTTAGATTATCTACCAGGAATTTTCACACCAAGTACTAATTGGTCTACAAAATTTAAGTCTCTAATGGAAGGTGCACTTTAGTTTTACATTTAGTTACAGATAAATGAGGCTTTCTTGGGTTTTCTTGTCCTCATTAAGAGTATATCTTCCATGATACAGAGTGTGGTGGGTAGGTGGAGTTTGTACTTGTCGTTCAAATGTTGTCCAACTTCTTAGATAACAGTTTAGTGATGGTCTTGTGATATGTTTTTATTGAAATGTGCAAAATATCTTTTTTTTTTTTTTTTTTTAAAATTCTTTCTGCATTCTCTACATAATTCGCATAACATGATTCCATTTTTCTGTCTACGAGATGTCAGTTCCTGCTAAAGCAGTTGAACTTTACTTGGACCTCAGGAGGACAATTGAAGAGCATGTTAAAGTGAGTCTAATAGTGCTATGTACATCATCTTTTATCAAAATCCATTTTGCTTCACTTCTTACTCTCAGTCATGATTTTTTTTCCCTCTATGTAGGGTTTTACTGAACCTACCTCAGACAAGCTTCTGCCTGATTTGCATCCTGCTGAGCAACATGTTTTTACTCTTGTTTTGGATCTTAATGAGACTATAATTTACAGTGATTGGAAGGTAAGGAATTTAATGGAAAAATGACATTGGCAAACATCTTTTTGATATTTTCCATGATAGAATTTAAAGCTTTCTTGATTTTTTTATTTTTTTTTTATATTCATTTGAGTATTATTCAGTTATGGACCATAGCTTATAGTTTTACAAGTAATGGCTTTTAAGAAACAAATCCATTTTTAACTTTCTAGTATATGTTTGTTTTTTTGAATATAAAACCTTCACTTCTGTTAGTCTTGTCAACGTGTGCATGTGCGATTTATACATTATATGACTGTAAGAATGACATCTTCTTTCCTTTGGCATCTTTAGCGCGATAGAGGCTGGCGAACTTTTAAAAGACCTGGGGTTGATGACTTCTTGCAACACCTTGCAAAGTTATATGAAGTTGTTGTTTATTCAGACCAACTGAATATGGTAATCTGAATTTGCATTAGGTTACTTCACTACCTATTATTGGTTTTCTATCCTCCTGTTCCTCAATTCACTTTTTTATGAGTTTCTTTTCTTGTTCTTTTGTTTTTTTGGGGTTTGTGCAGTACGTTGATCCTGTGGTTGAAAGGTTGGACACCAATCATTGCATACGATATCGGCTATCACGAGGTGCTACCAAATATCAGGATGGCAAGCACTATAGAGTATGTATACTTTATGCTTTCTTCCTTCCATTCCACCCTACGATGTTTTTGTTTGTTTGGACTAAATGTCTGAAGATGCCTTCATATTTGAAATGCTTCTCATATTTGATAACATGCTTGAAATTGTCATCTTCTAATAGTTTCTGGTTTTCTACCGACTTGCAAGTGCTAAGTTTTTGCCACCTTGCGCATTCTCTTGAACATTGAGTCATCTTATGATATCTAAAGTGTGAATTTCTAGCATTTCATATATTGATAAACTTAATTTTCTTTTGCTTAGTCTTTTGTTCCACACATATAAATGTTGAGCAGAATTTATGTTCTTCCTAATTGTTTCACAAGCTTCTGGCTTTAGCGTTAATTTATATTGCTTTTCAAGACCTGCTATTCACAAGTACCTTCTCACTTGTCATGGATTTAGTCGTCTGCCAAAGTATAGTGAATTAGCTGAAAGTCTGTTTAGTTCCTTGTTTGCAGTTTCATCCTTTGAAACATCAATTTTTGCTGAGGACCTATATGGAGTAAGTGTGTTTTTTAGCGAATCTGTCATCATGGACATGCTTTTGTTTTTAGTTGAATGACATAATTTTGCATGGAAAATATCACTTTACATGTTTTTATTAGAGTTGTTTGTTATATGATTGGCTGCATGGAGGAACCAGAAATTTTATGTTTTCTTCAATTGTATGCAATGTTATATTTGGTTTTAATTCCAAAAATGAGAAGAAATCACATTTACATAAATTCATCACTAAATAAATCAATTAGCTCATTATTTTTTATTTATTTTCCTTTGGTTCTCCAGCTAGAATTATAATTATTAAAATGCATTATTGTATATTCACTCAACTAGAGGGATTAGCCAAATTACTGTAGTCACCTGAATTCAGCCAGGTATTAATCAGGCTCTTAGTTTAACCAAAAGATATAATTATAAGCTTCTTAGTGGGTTTCAATTGGAATTGGAACTAGAGTTCTGTCAAACGCAATTGGATGAGGATGACAGGGCATCAGTTTTAAATTTTGTCCAACTAAATTCTTTTTGGGGCCCTAAGCATTCTATCTAAAGCTAATCATCTGCCATTTTCTCCACTCTCTTTCTAAATAAATAACTAAACAAAATAATAATCTTGCATGCTTGACTTTGAGATGGTTGGACAATGCAACACAAATATTGTCACTGGAAATGACTTAAAACCAGTTATTGAGTTTGGCATTTCAAACTTATCGAAAATGCTAAAATGCTCTAAGAGCCAAGTATTGACACATTCTAAGTGTAATCCTTGATTGCAATGGGGAACTTATCTCATTGTGGCCACTCAGTTGTCCAATAACATATTGATGAACATTTTAGTTTGTGAAGCACGTCGAGTTGAGCAAGATGTATATATATATATATATAAAGTAAGCTCGCTAACAAACTCGATACAACTTGCGAACAAGCTCTATAAGCTAGGCTCCTTAGAAAGATTTTCTTGTTTAAGCCTGTTATATTTAGTTTGTTTGAAATAAATTATTCTCTTTGCTGTTCTGTTTGAGAAATTTATAAATTTATATACTTGATATCTCTTCTCCTTTCAGGATCTCTCGAAACTCAATAGAGATCCAGGTAAGATCATATATGTGAGTGCTCATGCATTTGAAAACAGCCTCCAGCCAGAGAATTGTATTGAGATCAAGCCATTTAAGATTGATGACAAAGGAGAAGAATCTGTGGATACAACACTTTTGGATCTCATTCCATTCCTTGAATGTAAGCATAGCATAGGATGTTTCACAATGTTGTTTGATCCTTTGAATTTGCATCTTGAGGGCAACAAATTATCTTGGATGATCATATCTAGAAAAATGAATCTGATCTCTGATTAAACAGTTATTATTTAGTTCCTTTGGTATTGTGTGCAGACGTCGCTCGCGCAAGTCCAGCTGATATCAGGAAAGTGTTGGCTTCTTATGACAGGAAGGACGTATCAAAAGAGTTCAAGGAACGGTCCAAGGAAACTCAGAAGTGAGTTGTATTCTATTTTACCTAGCGTTTATGCTCTTTCTGCTAAAAAAATTTTATTGATTCAAAATGACTATAACTGAATGGGATGTAATTTGGTTGAATGGTCCAGGCGAATGCAAGAACAGAGGCAGCACGGCTTCTTTTTCCGACGATGAGGCTGGAGGGTAATGTGAAAAGGGAAGCTGTGGTTGAAGAAGATCATAAATTTTGTGATGAAATAGACTTGTCATTTTTTGCTATAACAAGTGAGATATAAAATGAGGATGGAGTATTGGGTATTCTTTTTTTTTTCTGTTATTACTTTAGAAATTGATATACAGACAGATGAGCAGTTCCAAATATTGAAATAACTATACTTTCTCTTGCCAAGCTAACCCAATCAAGGATTCTGAATTGAGATAAAGGCATGGAAATTTTGTAGAATCCATTATATTCAAATGTAAAAGTGATTAGATTTTAATTAGAATTTCGTATTGTTTTCTAATCATTATTAATATTTGTTACGTTGGCTGCGTAAACAGGTCATTGTCGAGATCCATTGACTTGGAGTGTTAAATACGAAGTCTTTTGAACGTTAAGCGCAGTCGGTGTCATATTTACGGTATTGATAACAACTGACGTTTAACCTTGTCGTGATGTTGTAATTTGATTATAATAATAAACTACACGAGATTCCAATGAGATTCGTTTCGAATCAAACAAACTAATACTGCCTTTTACAATATCATCCCCTTTTGAATATTGTTTCAAATTTTGTCATGATTGCATCTTAATTTTAATTTTCGGACTAACCACATAAGAGCGTTATGTATTTGTCAACATCATCCCCAAATCCTAGCTGAATAGGAAAATCATGACAAAATTTGCAAGTATGCTGGAGACATTTGAAAATTGGGTGAAGTTGTGACAATTTTATAATTAACTTTTAGGAGGTGTTTATTACAAAGTTAATAAATAAAAGGTAAGTGTTTTGATAAAGAATAAAAGATTCAATGTTAATTCTGTAAGATTTATAAAAATAATTGTTAATGGAGTAATAAATATTTATGAATATGATGATTTTAAATTTTTAAAAAATAGAAAATAGAAAATAAAAATAAAATATTGTTTTTTTTTAAATACGGAGAAAGTCACTAATAAATCGGATAATATTATATTACATTCTACAATTGTCGTGGATGGCAAGATGACCAACCAACCTGCAGTTTGATTGATAAATATTGTATTTTTTTTTTTATTATTTCATGTTATTGGATTCTTGAAAGGGAAAAAGTGGCTTAAGGAAAAAATTAACTCATTTCACAAATGCATCCAAACTAAAAGATTAAAGTAATCTTTTTGTAAAACATAATAGGTAGAAGAAGTTGACTAAAATCTTGAATCTATCAGTGTAATACGTGTGTGCATATAATGTTTATTAATTATTAATTTTAAACAAATTGGATTGTTTTCCGTATAAGGAGTTATTAATTATAATTGATGAAAAGCATATATAAAGATTGGTTGAAAATATATGAAGCGTGACAAATTAGAATAAGGATGGAGAGGAAAGAAGTTAGTATTATTATATTAATGGTTATGATGATGGTGTGTAAATAATGATTATCTCAAGAGTGGGTGAAAGAATGCAGTCCTGAAGAAGGTTTGCACTATCATTTGCATTGCACTCATGTTTGGTCTTCAACTAATATTCTCCAAATCTCAATTTCAAATAATTATTAATCTTATCTGAAATTTTTAATGATGATCTATGAGATTATGAACTCCTCCTTAACAGGTAGTTTTCATCTCTGTAATTCATCAATTCTCTCTCTCTCTCTCTCTCTTGTTTATGACAATTAATAATTTTTCTATACCACCCTTATTTAATATATCTAACAAATTTAAAATCTTTCTTCTTTAAGCCATCAACTTAATAAATGGTAATTTGAATTAAAAAAAATTAGAAATGCATGGATTTTATTAAATTATAGAATGTGATATACGAAATATATAATTATTTTGTTTGATAAAAAATATAGATTTAGGAATATAAATAATTTTTATAAAAAAAACTATAATTACATTATTAATAAATGATGGAATGAATGGAATTTCACATCGTACCTTAAAATTTTTTCTCATTAGAAAATGAAAGTATGTTAAAATCTATAAATAGATTGTTATTGTTATTTTTTTTTTTACCATATAATTTGATGATTATATAAAATGTTTAAGTTTTAACTTTTGATATTATTGAATTATACTGTCAATCCATCTAACTTTTTGGAAATATTATTGTAATATTTTGTTAGATTTTTTGAATATTTTTAAAAAATTAGACCGACTATTTTTAAAAAAATCTTAAAAAACTGGACTGAAACGACAGTAATATATTAAGAAATTGTTTAGAATTATATCAAACCAAGAAATTAAGTAGCACATTTGAGGAGGGAGACGAAATTATAAATTTTCCTTTGTATTGAAAAATGATGGTTAACTGATTGTTATTTTTATTGTTTACCGTTGACGGTGCAACTAATCAACTATACACTGTTATTCACGTCATTTGACATTCAAGTCATTTTATTTAATTAATTTAATTATTTATCTAGTACAGCAGTAATATTATAATACTAATAACTAATAATAGTAATTTAAATTTTCCTTAAAAAACTAATAGTAATTTAATTAGTACAACTCTCTCTCCTCGTTGAGTCTCTTTCTGCAGTACAAAAATACGACAAAATCTTCTCTTTCTTCCTCAGCTCATCAGCTATTATATACAATCATGCAATTCTTAATCCCTGCACATTGGAGTCAAATTCTTCATTTCTTCAATTACCAATGTCTCGTTTTCTCTTCTTTCTTTCTCTTTTCTTATCTTTGCTCCTCTTTGCCGCCGCCCACGGCGGTGGTCATGACGAGGATGCAGATGCTGATTCCGGTTCCGACGTTCCTGTCAACCTTCGGGCTAAGCCCTTGATTTTAGTGAAAATATGGTGCTTGCTTTTGGTATTTATTGGGACTTTCGTTGCTGGGGTTTCACCGTATTTTTTGAAGTGGAATGAAGGATTTTTGGTTCTGGGTACTCAGTTTGCCGGTGGGGTTTTTCTGGGTACTGCTTTGATGCATTTTTTAAGCGATGCGAATGAGAGTTTTGAGGATTTGACTAGTAAAGCGTACCCTTTTGCCTTTATGTTGGCTGGTGCGGGCTATTTGATTACTATGCTTGGTGATTGTGTAATTTCTTATGTTTATGGGAAGGAAAGCAATGAGGTTAATGGTGATTTGGAGCTTCAAGGTTAGTTTTTAATTTTTATTTCATTTCTGTTTTATGCATTTTATTTTGTGCATTACTGTTTCATTTAGAAGGATATGTGACTTAATCTTTATTATATGTCTAATTTAGATGTTTGATTTCTATTTTTCTATGTTCCAGCTAAACAAATTATGATTAAATAACTTAATCTTGATTTATGTCTAGTTTATGTGTTTGATTTAGTATTTGGGATATATATAGCCTTACTCTGCTTTTAGATATTGCTTGATTATATAAAATGTTTATGTTTTAAGGATATGTTTATCCATTAATCAGGACAACATCCTAAAATTATTTTCTTTCAAATCAGCTCACAGATCATCATCTTAAATTAGCCATTTCAATGTTTAATTGAGACCTTTTCTTCTACTCCCTGTTTTTTTTGTTTTAATTAATCTCTAGCTTTTTGTGGAATTTATGGTGTGTAAGAAAAATAAAAAGTAGTCCGAGAAAACAGACTTTTTTGGTCAGTATTAATTTGAAGGTGACAGTTTGTGGAAACTTAGCATTAATTCTTTTGATTGATACCATTCAACATAGAGAAAAGAGGTTGCACCAATAAAATTAAGTTTCCACAATGAAGTTTCCTGTTAAATATCCTATATACCTAATACTTTTCTTCACTGCAGAGAATGTCCAGAGTGGAAAAACGACTAAACATGAAACTTCACACGCACATTTTGCAACTGTTAGTTCCTTTGGTGACAGCATATTGCTTATAGTCGCATTATGTTTCCATTCGATCTTCGAGGGAATTGCTATCGGAGTTGCAGAGACAAAAGCCGATGCTTGGAAAGCATTGTGGACGATCAGTCTGCACAAATTATTTGCAGCAGTAGCAATGGGCATAGCACTTCTTCGGATGATACCAGATCGCCCATTTTTATCGTGTGTCGCCTACTCTTTTGCATTTGCCATATCAAGTCCAGTAGGTGTGGCTATTGGTATTATCATAGATGCAACAACTCAAGGTGCAGTTGCAGACTGGATTTTTGCCATATCAATGGGACTGGCTTGTGGAGTGTTTATTTATGTAGCTATAAATCATCTTCTGTCTAAAGGATATAAGCCCTTAAAAAACACTTCAGTTGACAAACCCTTCCATAAGTTTTTGGCAGCTCTGTTGGGAATGGGGGTAATTTCTGTTGTTATGATCTGGGATACCTGACGAAAAAACGCAGAGCTAATTGCAGGTTGGATAATTAGGTAATAGAATTGTTCTTACGATGAGCATATATAAAAATTAGAGTATTGTAATATTTTGAAAGTTTTACTGTGAAGAGAAAATTATTACCAGCATGCTTTTTTTCATGAGTTACCAACTGATGAAATAGATAATCTGAAATCAAAATAGATACTTCATTCTTTATGAATGCAAAATGGTCTGATTATAACATTTCAAGAGGCGCAAAAAAGAAGTGCAACAGTGGTCTTGTATGATTCTTATAGACAGCTTTTTTAAACCTCCTCTGCTACAAGACCTGCATTATGACTTCCATAATAATTTTCAGACACTAGGAAGTTAATGAAATTCAAATGTTGCTGGAAAAATTGTTATGCCTGAGTAAGTTAGAAGCAGGTCTATGACGTACATCAAACAATTTATGGCCGTTGCTCTAAAGTTCGATGTGAAGAACTTTGTCAAGGAAAAATGAAACAACTATTGGTCCAGATAAATCCCCAACAGCACAGCCTGCCAAAAAATATATATATAAGCCTACAAGTTCATAAGACAGTAGCAAAAAAAAAAAAAAAAACAAAAACAAAAACAAAATGGCTAGCCAAGTTTACTCACCAATCCATTGGCCTGCTGAGGGACGAATCATGGTTGCACCAATTCCTGCACCGATGGAAGCAAGAAGTAGAGATGCGCTGCATCTTAAAGTGACACCAACAATCTTCTTCCCAAGAACTATAGCTTGTTCTGGTCTATCATCCCTATTGTTTTCTTCTTCAGACTTTGCTAGTCGAGAAAATAATCGGTAAATTTCGATACCAACTTGTACAATCCAGGTTGCAGCCACTCCTAAAAGGTGACCTGCTCAGAAAATAAGCAAAGTTAGCAATAGTCATCGAAGTTGAGTGGAAAAGATAAAAAATTGGATTCAAGGGGCAGAATTTTTGACCTTTAAAAGTTGTCCTGCTAACTCTGAATAAATATAACGTAGTAGGCATTCCCCTTTCAGCTTTACGCACAGCTGATTTTGGAACATCTGCAAATATATTGACTAAATCAATTAGCTGCTGAAAAACTCCAGTTAAAAAAATTGGCAGCTCGTGAAGTTTAGAATAACAGTTCCTAGGAGAAACGTCCTAAGAGTTGAGTATACAGATATTGCAACGATTATTTTTCTGAAAGCGAGTGTCTTTTAAAATTTTGACATTGTTTACTTCAATCGAGAGTACCTTTTAGAAGTTTCCAAGCTACTCTCTGGGAACAATAATGCACAGCAAGTCTTTCCAGAATCCGCCTTGTGGTTACAACTGTAGTCTGAGATGGCAAATAACATAATTCAGTTGATTTCTCACTGCAAACTTCAAATTTCAAAATACCAAATCGAAGCAGTAAAAGATCAAACTTTCTCGAAAATACATCCATTGCCCCATTGTTTTCCAAGGTTCATACCAATTAATATTTTGACAGTTTGAAAGCAAACTCAGGATGACAAATGACAGCCAATAAAACATCAAGAATTGTAATAACTAAGAATCAAGATGAAACCAAACAAAAGTACCCTTACCAAAGAGTTAAGAGCATCTTCAGAACAAAAACAATGCAGAAAATAAACTTCCAAATATTTTTTAAAAGCAAATCGGACCCGCCAAAAATTAACTCATCCATCATAAGTAAACAATGGACCATTTTTATCCTGATATGATTATCAGAATTCCATGTCTGGATATAAAATCACTCTCAACCTTCAAGAAGAGTTTCAGAAAATCACTTGATATGGTAACATTCTTTGGTGATTGCACCGGTGTAAATACCAGCTATAGAGGACCAACAGATTAATTTACTAGAAATCTAAAAGTTAAAATTAGCCTTATATTGATAGGTAGGAAAATAGTTCTAACCTCACGAACAATTTGCTTCACTGATTTTTGGAAGGGGGCAACCAAATCTACTTGGCGCTCTTCTTGAGCATCCTGCAGAAAGTCATCATCATCCTCTTCTGAAAGTGAAGCAGGCTCCAGAAGAGGCAAATAGAAAAGCAAAAATGACCTCAAGGATGTCAAAGCTAGTTGCTTCCATTCAAAAGCTGATAAGAGAGGTTTTAACTCTATGTAGTACTCCTTGGTTGTGTATTTGAGAGAATCATGCTGAAAAATATTACCAGATGCCTTTCGTATATTGGAAATATCAAAATCAGGCAATGATGCACCAGCGTCACAATGGGCAATTTGTGGCCCCGGAAAACTGTCGAGCCAGTAAAGAAAGTCAATATATGGACAGACATTACCTTAAAACAGTTTAATATTTCACAAAGAATTTCATATCCTACTTGTCTTCTACAATTTCAAACAACTACACAAAGCCGACTCCAACTAGTTACAAACTAAGTATTGGTGTAGTAATGAAACTATACAAGACCACAGATAGAACAAGTTTTATGCTTCTTTTACTGATTTGATAAGGGAAAACCAAAGCTTGCTGACATAAGTTAGGAAGCAAACTAGGCCACTTGACAGTTTATCTACTTTCTAGCAAAAGAAAAAAAAAACGTAGTATATGGTTTCTTAATGGCCCTAGCAGATAATAGATTTCCAGATTGGCATTGCAAACTCTTCTGATGGCGAGATATGATCCCATTGAAAATTTTGAAAATCTGAAAGACTGACAAGCAAAAATAGTAATATCCTAATCGAAACCTGAACTAGTAAACTTATGAGCAGTCAAGCTAAATAACCACTTATCCTGATCAATTCTGTACCTCCATATTCAATCGATGATTAAAATTACCCAAAAATATACATATATATATTACGTAGCACATATATTATATGAAGCAAAGAGAGAGATGTTACCCCAACAAGAACCTAGAAGCAAAAGGTGTACTGGCAGCTGCAACAGATGCGGCGGCCGCGGAGACGGCCGCTGAGGCAGAGTACTGCGGTGAACAAAAGTTGGGATGTTTTTTCAACAGATCTAATACGATTGCTATACCCGCCATTACTATTTTCACTAAAACAAATCAAGAAGATAGAACACAAACTCTCGACTCTAGCTATAATCAAACTATAAAAAGGGGAAAAAAACAATTAATCAGTGAAAGATGTAAACTTTATTAAGCTTGAAGAAATAATTTGCTCGGAAAGAGTAACAGTGGGGCTGATTCGATAACGGTAATAAAGAATTGGGACACGAAAAGATTGGAATTTTATTGTAGAGATTATTGGGTAGAAAAAGATGGGATCACACCACTTTAAGAACCAATGGTTTAGCGATTTGAATGAAGTGAATCGCCCCTTCGTTTTTGTATAGAATCGACACATCAAAACTTACAACTTCATAAATCCAAACAAGTTTTGGAATGCCTTTTTTTTTTTTTTTTTCTTTTTTCTTTTTAGGAATAAATGGAGAAATACTGAATTAATATCAAGCTTTTAAATATGTTTTATTTTATATATCTTTTTTTGAGCTTTTAAATAATAAAATACATTCATTTGTGTTTCATTATTTAAGTAATCTTATAATATAAAACAGCTTTTCAATTAAGATTTTTATATAATTACTAGTTTTTTAATCACACATACATATTTTCATTGATTTGTATATTACTTTAAATTTATATTTTATGTCTAGTATTTCTAATTATTTTTAATATATATTTTTAATCATTTTTATAAGACATATATGATTTTTTATGAATATAATAGTTATTGTATTCATTACATTTAGGGAAAAAAATTGAATTATATTCAATAAATTTAGAAATAATGTATTAAATACCTGTAGTTATTTAAAAAAAAAATATTTTGTATGTTTAACTGTTGTTTGATAATCTTATATTCTCACTTAATTTTGAACATGTTTCACTAAAAATATAAATTATAAAAAATAATTTCTTTAATAGCAGTATTATTTATTAGTTGCTTAAGAATTTTGGATATATTTATTTTATTTTATTTTTAATTTTAGATTTTTATTTCATATTTAAAATCATCATTTTACTTGTTAAAACTTTAATATAAATTGTATGTTTTATTATTTTCAAATTTAGCAATTAACAACTAAAATTTTTATATTATTATTATTATTATTATTATTATTATTATTATTATTATTATTATTATTATTATTATTATTATTATTATTATTATTATTATTATTATTATTATTATTATTCAAGCACATAAAGAAATATTAAAACACATTTTAAATTTTTTTTCAAAATATTCTATTATTAAATTTTTTCAATAATTATTCTATTATTGCTAATATAAGTTTTCTTATCAAATATAATTATTATAAAATAAATATTATGATATTATATACATTATTTTAATTTTAAATAATACACATTAATTTAAGTTTTATTATATAATTAAAAATACTATATATAATTCAAAATAGTTATTATAATAATGATATAATTTTTATAATTTAATTTCAAATAATAAATATTAATTTTAGCTTTTAATTAGGAAATGTTATTTATAATTTAAAATGTAATCAATCAAATTTAAAACTCAAAAGATAATTTAGTCAATTAAATTAAATTTTAAAAAGAGTAATTTGAAAATATTAATGTAGACATTTTAGGGCACTCATATAGATTATTATATTTATAATTTGTATGAGGAAAATATGGGCTTTAAATAAATAAATATATGCGCTTTAAATTAAATTGATAAGGAAAGCAACAAGAACTAGGAATTTCTTTACCCCCAAACTTCTTTAACACGTGGGTGAATTAAAGCAAACTTAATTAAAATTTAACACAAAATACTAAGTCTAATTAGCAAATATATTACAAATAGTCATTCAACACTGCCCATATCAGTCGTAATATTGCAATCTTTTACAGATAAATAACAAATGAAGGAAACTTAAAATGCTTAATTATCAACTTATTTTGGTTCAGGTTATTAATTTAGTACTAACTCAATCTTTAATATGTTATTAATTTACATTGGAATATTTGTTCAGATTAAAAAATCTGGTTGAACCGGTTCGATAATGAATCAGTAGTCGCGCAGTTTGATATTCGGTCCGGTTACGAAAGCATTGGTTCATTCCCCTCCAAGCTCCTTCTGTATTCAAAGTCCCGCCAACGTCAAAGAAATCGAAGTCTTTCCCACTCTTTATCTCTATCCCTCCGATCAAAATTCGCCATAATTACTCTGGCGATTGGCAAATTAATATCCATAGATGGAATCCAGTTAGCAAATTTGCGTAGCTAACAAATTTCCAGGGTCTATTAGGGTTTTGATTGTTGAATCGACATGAATTTGGAGGATTTGCACAAAGTATGGGAAATCAAAGCCCTCAAGAAACCGGGAGAAGAAGAAGCCAAGAAAATGCTCGAGAAGATTGCCAAACAAGTCCAACCTATTATGCGTAAGCGCAAATGGCGCGTCAAGGTCCTCTCTGAATTCTGGTACTTAAGCTTTTTTTTTTTTTTTTTTTTTTTTTTTAAAATAAAAAATGGGTTTTTATAAAAAAAAAAGAAAAAAAAAAATAAAAATAATTTTTTTTTTAAAAAAAAATTAATATTTAGGTTGTTTTTAGATTTTTTTTAATATAAACCATTTTTTATTTTAAAAAAAAAAAAAAAAAAAAAAAAAAAGCTTAAGTACCAGAATTCAGAGAG
>CANUEY010633725.1:0-42762 GCA_948099555.1 Croton setiger
ATTTAATATATATATATATATATATATATATATATATATATATATATATATATATATATATATATATATATATAGGTTTTCCTCTCTCAAGCTAAAACCATATCGGTAAATCAAAATCAAGGTTGGCAAGCATTGAACTAGAATTATGATTGCCAAGAACCTCAAATTCCAAAACAAGATTCGTCTGAACTATTGATTTTGCAGTAATCACCAGATCCAACAGCTCTTAATTTCTCCTATAATTATTTCACAATCTGAAGTTAAAAACTAGGAATCGCTTATTAGCAGCCAGATCAAATTCTTCCTAAAAACAAAAACGCAGAGAAGAAGTCAATATGGCCAACTGTTAGATGAGGTGCTATTCAATTATGAGAATATGGCACCTTCCAGTCTTCCAGCTCATCCGCCAACAGGAATAAGCAAAATGAAGCTTGACCATAATTTATGAAAATATTCATATTATATTATCAAACAATCTATAATCTTCAAAACATTAAGCACAAATAGCAAACAGATGTATGCGAGATGACATCTAACTGACACATCCACCAAAGATAGCGATCGCCAGAAAATACTGCAAATAAAAGAATTCAAGCAAATATAAAGAGGAAAAAAAAAATGCCACAAGCATATAACAATTCATATCAGTTATCCGGTAATGCACCTTAGTCAATACATCGTTAAAACTATTTGTATATTCTTGCTTAGCTGCTGTATTTTGTCCAAAAGCTACCATCCTATCATATGAGAATTTCAGTGCACCTTCTAATTGATATTCCAGAACTGATCATTTATCAAACATCAATAATAGGTCCCCTAGCCTCAAGCATCTGAATATGATGCCCAAATATTGCATAAACAATAAATAGATAAAGACACGTTCACATGTAGCTGTGTCTATGGGTATTCAAACCATCAAATTGCACATGCTTGACTAATGCATTCTAAGTTTAATAGAGAAAGTAAGGAAACGAAAAAGGCCAAAATCAATGCACCTTTTACCATAAATGCATAGCTGTAAAAAAAAATTCAAAAATTCGTGCAGATTGTTCATTGTTGAGCATGCCATCAGCAGCTTCACATATTTTCCTTTCCTCATTCTAAAATTTCTAAAGGAGGTAAGACTCAGCTGAACAAAAATTAAATAAAAATAAAAATGAAAAAGGAACAGTAATTTATTCTCATTTTCACCTCAGCATGATCTAACCAAGCTATCCTTATCAGTTAATTGATAATCAAACTGCCAGTAGCTACTATTTCTTAAGTGCGTTCATCTTGTCTCTGAGATAGTAAAGCTTGGCTCTTCTCACTTTCTTCTTGTCCAGCACCTTTATTTCTTTTATGTTAGGAGAGTACCTAAGTATCACAATTCATTTATTCAATTATCATATTGATGCTAATTGGACAGTAATAAAAAACTGTAATAAGTGACAACAAGTGAAACTTTTTTTTTTTTTTCCAGGGAACTGAGGGTAACATAAATCCAATGAAAAACAAGGAACAACCAAGACACATCCCTAACTCCATTACATATCTTGACTCCCTTGCAAAGTACGATATTATTGTTTATCCACAATTGATTCCATGTTAGCACTTTCATAAAGTTATTAAGATAGTGCTGTACACTGGCACTGACATTTATTGAGAAAAACAAAGCTTTGCTCACAAACATATGGGCATTATGGATAAATGGTTCCTAATTAAATCAAAGTTCTAGTGAAATAATTGTAACAGAAATTAGCCTTAGCTTTAGTTAATTTATTTTGTTGTGAAGGAAGATACTAGTTACTTTTCCTGCCACTGTGAAAAGAAAATAAAAATATGGTACTCTTAACTTAAGTATGTGTTATATTCTCAAATCCATACCAGACTATGAAAGACTAGTAAACCACAAACTCAATCTATCAATCTGAGTGCTTAATCTGTGATATCATTTCAGCTCCATTAAAATCCAACTATTATAGGTATTCACAGGTGACCATAAGCAACTCTATATAAGCAGACATTGAACAACCCATATCTATAAATACATTTGGCCATGAACAGACTGAGATAATCATGCTTGTAAGTTCTCTTCATTATAATAAGATCAAAAGTGCAAACAAATCTAAGCACCATGAGAAACAATTTCTTCCAAAATTAGCCCTATTTTCAACATAGAGACATTAATAGTCTCCGACAAGCCATGCGTTAAAATAGAGAAAAAAAATTCCATAAACACAAGTTTCTCAATCAATTTGTGCCTTCATATGTTACTTAACGTCAGAAAGCAAGAAATGCTTGAAATGTAAACAGTAAACTTTCCTGTAAAGGAAGAAAGTAAAACAATAGATATAACGGATGCATAAATGGTTCAAAGTGAATAAGGCATCCAGCAATACTTACAGAAGGAAGAGAGATTCAACCCCCACCCCGGCCACTAGCCTCCTTAATCTAAATGTAGTATTTACTCCAGCATTGCGTCTTGCTATAACAATGCCTTTAACAATCGATAGACGTCTCTTGTTCTCCGGTACTTCCTGGTCACAGTAAGATCAACATGAAAGAAATCAATACCATTAAAAGAATCAGCATTCCCCAAACCCGCTTCTTTCTCTTTCATGTTCCGATCATTACAAACAAAATAATCATAATCTTTTCAACTCAAAAAAAAGGAGCTATACCACTTTAAGTTGCACAATATAACCAGGCTTTATGTCAGGTATCTCCCTTTGTGTCCGTACTTCCTCCACTGCTTCCTTGTCAAGAATCTTTGAATGAACAAATGAATATCATCAACAGCTATAACAACAAAGCCAAAACCTACAATATTTACATGTTAATTAGAATAATAAATAAGAGATCAAGAATTCATACCCGCATTATGTTTCTGGCAGTTTTATCAAGTCTTTTAAATTTGATGCGGGGTGCTATATCTGTGTTGGGTTCAGATTGAACTTCTGAAGCAGACTCTAAAGATTTTCCTGCAGTTGTCATTGTGCGAGCAGGGAAAGAAGATCCTATGTCCATCCAAACAGACATACTAAGCTTAGGACTGGTACCATTGCCGTTGAATAGTACTAATGTATTGCTATGAGAACTAAATTTTGTCTGCCAAAACAATTATAAAATGTTGTGATTAAGAAACTGTTGCAGAAAAATGGAATTTACTTCCACATAATTCCGACTTCATAATAATTGAGAGTATAGAATAAACAGCCACATAAGAAAACAAGTAAACCTAAATGAACGAAATGACATTAACTGAATGCACTGCCATCAACGGTTAATTAAGGACAATTGATTCATGAATTTATTATTCCCAAATTCACAGTTCAAATATCGACAATAACAAAAATTTTCAAAAAGAGCTGAGAAAGAGAATACCAATGTCACCGGGGGACGATAAGCGAACTGATGAAAATACCGGAAGAGATGATTCTGCGAAGCAGTAACTCCATCTTGAGCCGGAGAATCAGAGCTTAACAAAGTTAATCCATTGATATTATTACAACTAATAGCTGAAGAAGCTACAGCAGGTTTACAATTAGCAATACTTGAAATGTTAAGTGTTTGCCTCCGGATCAAACTGCGGCAGAAAGACTGCATTTCTCTTCTATAACTAGTCTGCAATTGCGAAGATCGAGCAGTATACTGTGCTTGGTTGCTGAGAAATCCAAAGAAAATATACAGGAAAGGACAATCCAAATCTGGAGACGTTCCTCTTGAGCAAAGATGGCGCCTTCTCTGT
This sequence comes from Croton setiger, assembly GCA_948099555.1. NCBI lineage: Eukaryota > Viridiplantae > Streptophyta > Magnoliopsida > Malpighiales > Euphorbiaceae > Croton > Croton setiger. The sequence goes on from CANUEY010633725.1 coordinate 3,731, forward strand.
GTCGAATAAAAAACCCTTTGCTTGCTGAAGCTCTTGATTGAATTGGGGGTTTATGATCCAAACTAGGCTTATGGACCAAAATACCCTTAATCCTGAGTTTCATTTCTTCGCAGCCCCAACAAGCTCTTCTGTGGGCTTTTGAGAAAAGGCCGAACCTTGCAAATTGGGGTTCTATCAAAAATAGCTAAGGGTATGCACTATTCGATAAATACCGACCACCTAAATTTTTTATTAAAATAATTTGATACTAATTAGCAAATTTTTTTATCGTTTTTAAAATTTGATATTCAATCATCGGTAATTCAATATTTGATAATCAATTTTTGATAAAAATTGATGATTTATAAATAAACTGAATAGTAAAAATAAAAGAACCAAATTACAATTAACCCAGATACTAAACAATAACATTATCTAGAACTTTTAAAGGGCACAAAATAAAAATAATAGCTCAAAGGAATATTTTTTGTTACAAGTTTATACAGAGTAAGGCTTATGACTATTTTTGGCAACTCGATCATCCTCTGACGTTCCGGTAACAATTCCAGCATCCTCGATTTTTCAAGGAGTCTTTTTGGTGAGACAAAAAAATTTGATTACTTTCCTAGTCAAACGGGGTTCTTCATGGTTTTCGACCGACTTCTAGAACGTTTCATCTTTAATCTCCTTTGCAACCGATAAAAAAATTACTTTTTTTTATGTCGTTCATCGTCTGAGGTTCATTTTTGTTTCATTTAGTATGCCGTCATTTCAAATCATGCCAAAAACATGATAGAAACCTTATGTTGTTTTCGACGAAAACTGGTTTCATATGGATTTCTATATGTTTCCTTTTGGTCTTTGAAGTTTTTTTCATCAATCTTTCAGTCTTCTCTCTTTCTAAAACTCTACATTTGCTTCGCGCTTTTGCAATCGGTTTCTTCTCTGTGGCAATGCGGTAACTCAAGCATCAAGAAACAGCTGCAACCCGTAAGATCTTTGTTCATCTTATAAGTTTTGCCAATTAAATATCCTTAATGTTGCCGATCAGTCTCCATTTACAGTATTTAGATATTGTTTCTTCCATTATTACATGGCTATTGTGATGTTGATTGGACTGAGTCACCTGATGATCATAAATCCTCAACTAGTTTTATGCTATTTTTCTTGGAAGTAATTTAGTGTCTTGGATGATCATTAAGCAATGGTCTTAGGTGTTTGAAAGCAACGATATGTGTCTCATTTTTCTATGGAGGTTGAGTATACCTAAACCCTAAACCCAATAACTACATTAACATCTGAAATGATTTATTGGATCTATTGCTTAGAGAAATTAGTATGCACCTTTCCAGTATTTCATTCTCGTATTAATCATATGAAGAATTGCTTTTCTTTTTGTCCCTAAATAAGTGAAAATTAAATTTTTGCAAGCAAAGTACATTAGTTTGTATGATCAAGTTGCAGACATTTTCATAAAATTGATGGTTAATTCACTATCATCCGCGTAACTTAAATTATTAGGATAAAGAAATTTACAAATATTTAAATTATAACTTATTTTTGTTATATACTTTTTTTTTAGAAAGATGTTTCTAATTAGCTTAATTGTAAAGAGAGAGAGGTGAAGTCAAATCCGGCATAACCGGAAGAAAGTGCTGAATCCTTACTACTGGGACAGTCAGTTGCTCCTATATCTGTTGTATACTTATTAGATAGGATTATCTTCTAACACTAATTGAAATTATCATTTAAATCACAATTCCTTTAAATAAGAGCAATTTGCATCCGTATTGAAGATTCTTGTAGCTTTTCTAGATAATCTCAAACTATAACTTGTTGAAAATTCAACAACTAAATATCTCAAACAACCTTTTATATGCAACATTGACAAATCCATTAAAAGTTATAAAGCAATAAATACAGTTAAAAACCCACACGGAATTGAATCATTACTCTATACCATTTTGTTCTGTTGAGCAAATAATTTATACTTTTTTAGAACTAAATTATTCAATTTTCATAGCAAAGTCTTTCTAATTATGTGTTTTATTTGTGTAAAGATTTTTCTACTTAAAAATAAAGTAATTGCATCCATCCTACTAGTGAATCAAAGAATAGAAAAATACAATTCGATATATTTCTGTTTGATTCCCTATTTCGTTCCATTCCATTTCATTGTACACGATAAATGTAGTGTCGCAAGTACATCATCGAATGAACAAATCTATTGGTACTTCTAATTTGTTCTTGGAAAACAGACATAATACTAAAATTCTATTACAAGTAGAGCTTATAAAAAACAATCAAAAGGAAAGGACTAAAATCCATATTCTTACCTTTTATTATCAAGGGCTTAACTAAAATCTGTTTTGATGGATTATTGGTTGTCCTCCATTGTCGTTCTTGATTAGCTTTAGTTAGGTGATCAATCCAAATAAAGAAAAAAAAATCACTAAAAGCAAAAAAGCACTTGAAAGAAAATGAATGTGATTCGACTATACAAAGAGTCCTACAACAAAAAATTAAAAGAAATTGATCTCAATCTATTTATTGATCGTTCCTTTTCAAGTAAAATCTATGACTAATAATCTTATTTATTTATTCTATATTTGGATCGGATAAGGTGCAAATGAAAAGAGCAGAGTCAAATATTGCTAAATTCAAATTCGGCTCATTAGCTTTTCGAACATATATGAATAAGTTTTTATCAATTCGAATTTCGAATAATACATGAACAAATTTTTTGACTTGATCATTACAGTACAAATATGTTATTTTCAATAAAAAAAATTCATGTAATATACGTTTTAGTCAAAAATAAAATTAAAAGTGCCGATGAATTTAAAATTTTAATTCGATTTTGGCTCATTTAGTTATTAAACCAAGTCATTTTACCTCGAAGCAATTCAGAATTTGCAATCCTATTTTGATTAATATTTTTGGAAAACACAATTAACATAGAGAGTTGCACCCACCACAGCTAAACTGTGAAAGCACGATAGGTAATGATTTCAATCATCTATCTTCTTCTCTTTTAGTTTTTCACTTTGATCCAATAAATAATCATACGAGCAAAGCAAGACCATTCAACTTCAATACACTGCTTGTTTAAGGGACCACCATTTTTCCTTATTTTTGTTTCAATTAATGTAATATATTTTGCACTCAAAGCAATATCACATCTAAACACTCCTTCAAGTATTAATTGGAGTTGGGTACATTTTGACTCCTCCCATCTTTAATTAGTAACCATCCTTCCATTCCATTATTATCTTCGCAAGCACATCAAGAATAATGTTGGAAATTTTTTTTTCTCTGCGTACCCAAATGTGGAGGTGGACAAGATCTGCAACTTCAACCTTAGATTCCTCAGATTTTCTGCCATTTTCAAGATTTTTTCTTCCATTTTTTTCTACATCTCATTAAAACAAGTTGAAAAAAACAGATAAATTTCAATTTTTATTAGTAATTACCCCACATTTTTTAGTTAGTTGGCACGGTCGGTTGTGTAACCGAAAATCGAATGGTGAAATAAAATAAAAACCAACTTCTGGATGATTACATTATTTTTAACGAAGTGTATAAAAATAAAAAGTTTTGACTGATCTGTTTTACTTTCCAAGAAGTCTGCTCTGCTGTGTACGTAGAAATCCATACCCCAAATCTGGTGAAAATGGGTTACTCTGCTTTTAACCATGCATAGGAATAAGTATTTTAATTATAGAATAAACAGAACTACATCGGATTCAATAAAGTTGTATTCCTCAATTAATTTTTTTTTTAAAAGAAATACTAAATCCAGGTGATTAGAGGTTAAGTTATACTAATAAGATTTGAATATATATAAAAAAAAAGAAGGTATCTTGTTCATTCAATCTTCACTCACTCTCATTCACTGCCATCTATATTTCCACTTTGAAAATTATTTGTTTATTTCCATTAATGCAGCCAAGAACACCTCTGGCAGCATCTGTGACTCAACACACCTTGTGATAAGTCCCCTCTCTTTGTCTCTCTGTCTCTCTCTCTCTCTCTCTCTCTCTTTCTCTCTTCTTTATACAGTCCATTACTCCTCTTCTCTTCTCTCCATTCTTCTCATTCTCATTCAATTTCATGTTCTTGCTCTGTTTCTGGTTTGGTTAATTTAATTAAATTTTGGCCAAACCCATTAATCAATACCTCATTTTCAAGAGATTTTCTTGTTTAGCCATGCAAGATCTTCATAACCCAATTGGGATTCCTGCTTGTTTTACATCAGGAGAGAAATTAACAGATGATCCTGCAACAATAACAAGGTCAGGGCAGAGTGTGTTTATGTCTGTTTATCGTACAAAGATTGCAGATCAGTGTCGGCTCATAACAGTAACTTGGTGTAAGAATCTGCTGCTTCATGGTCTATCAGTGTCAGTAGAAGGTTTTGAAGGCGAAAATCAGTATACTTGTAAAGTGGAGCTAAAGCCTTGGTATTTTTGGAGGAAACAGGGGTCTAAACGTTTCATGGTAGATGGAAAAGCTGTAGATGTTTTCTGGGACTTAAAAGCTGCAAAATTTAATGGAGAAACAGAGCCCACTTCAGAATATTATGTTGCTGTAATTTGCGATGAAGAAGTTGTATTACTTTTGGGTGATCTGAAAAAAGATGCATATAGAAAAACTGGTAGCAGGCCTGCTCTGATTGATCCTATTCTGGTTTCAAGAAAAGAGCATATATTTGGGAAGAAGAAATTTTGTACAAGAATCAAGTTTCATGAAAAAGGAAGGCTTCACGAAATTTCAATTGAATGCAAAAACAGAGCACCTAATAATTCTAGCAATGGGGTTGAACCCGAATTAGAAATAAGAATTGATGGGCATTTAGCAGTTCATGTGAAGCATCTACAATGGAAGTTTAGAGGTAATCAAGCATTTAATTTGAATAAATTAAGAGTAGAAGTATATTGGGATGTTCATGATTGGCTATTTAGTCCTGGATTAAGACATGCTTTGTTCATATTTAAGCCAATAATATTAACATCATCTTTTTCATCACCATCAACACCATTGTCAATGTCATCAAAATCAGGAAGTTCAGGTTCATTAGATGGTGGTGGTTCATCTGATTTTTGCCTGTTTCTTTATGCTTGGAGAGTAGAATAATAATAATAATAATAATAAGATGGCAGAAGAAATGGAAGAAGAGGTTGATGAAGAAGATGAAGATGGGGCCAGGGTAGTAGGACCCACAAAAGAGGTTGAGAGTTAGTTACAGCTGGGGTTTAACAAGTGGACATAACTGGACAAGACAGATTGTATCACATAACATGCCCAATAATGAACATTTCTAGACCCATCTCTTTTTTTTTTTCTTTTTTGATCTGTTCTTGAAATATGAGAAGAAATCTTTACTTTCCCACCATTGTATCTAAATCCACCAATAATATATAAAATTTATATTATAATATATGGTTTTTCTATAATATTTTTTATCGTAAAATTAAGTTTTTAAGTTAGATTATCAAATTAAATTAAAATGTCTTATTATTTACTGACAAGATGTGTTCCCACTCTCACAGGTAGGTTACTGAATGTTTGTATTTAGGAAATTAAACAACAATAATGTAATGCATGTGAGGTGATGAGCAAAAAGGAGTTGGAATTACTAATATTAATTCCAACTACTTATTTTATATATATATATCATGTGTAATCCACAAGAGCTTATAAGTTTCTGTTTACCAAAAAAAAAAAGACTTTGCTTTTACTTTTTTTTTTTTCCTTTGCTTTTGTAGAAATTAGATCCTGAGGTCAATGGCTTTAAAAGTATTAGCTTTTTCCGTATTAGGAATAAGATTAAATAGGACTTTTATTTTTCTTTTTTCCCTCTTTTCAGGGTTGCAGTTTTAGCAACTAAAGATTTTGCTTTAATTTTATGGTTATATACACTAATTAGTCATTAGTATTATTACTCTTACTTTTAAATATTCTTCAACAAAACCAGACATATTTTAGTAAACATAGACAGAGGACTTAGGATGCCATTTTTTAAAGTCAAATGCTTTAGTTTGAACCGCAATTTGCTCTGCTAATATAGTAAGTTTGGTAATCTAACCATTGCAATTGGACCAATATATGATCCCAAACCAGAAAATTAAAAATTTCTACTAATTCTAACAAATCATTGAAGGAATTAGGTAGAATGAGATTAGATTATCTTCTTCATCTTCATCTTCATCTTCAAGAATTAGATGATGATTTGGATGAGTAATTAAATACTTGTATCTTTCAATATAGCCATCTCAGACAAACAACTGTAATACTGATAACAAAAACCAGGTATGAAAGTTTGACTGTAACTTCAGGTTATTTGAATTCTTCTGAGAAACATTCTGTAAAGAATAATATATTATCTAGTCTAGTCTAGTCCCATGAAAATTTGCACTACATCAAGATCTACAATAAATAGTAGAAAAATAAACAATAATACAAGATTGATGCAGACATTTTTGTCATTATTTTCCAAACCCAAACCATTTTGCCAGAAAAAATTTGTTCTTTCCTCTTGAGGAATCAGTAGTTGATTGTGCTTGTGCTGGTACTGCAACATGATTAATTTTTTTTTAAAAAAAATTTAAATGCCAAACATTATAAATATATATATATATTTTTTCTTCTTCACCAAATAAAAATAAAAATAAAAGAAAGAATACCTTGTTTTGGTGTTTCCTTATTAGATTTTGGATTTTTGGTATCCTTCGAATTAGAGCTCTTATTTGAATTTAGTTCAATAGCTCCATTGGGAGAGAAAGAAGCTGACTTCCTCTCTGCCCCCTTCTGCTCTATCCGCGCCGCGTTGTCTATAAAAAAGGGTTAGAAATTCAATTTGTTGAACAATATCATAAGATATGATATGATTTTAAATGGTTTTTTTTTTATTATTCATCCGGTTCTCCAAATGTTTTAGATGTTTTAAAATATTATTACAATGGTCAAAAAATTATCATCCTAATATTCTAACGTTTTGTATTCCTAAACTTATTTTATTGTGCTATGTTTAGTCTATGAAGTGAATAATTATGAAAACCAATTTATTTAACCTAAACTCATGTAACCGTTGGAACCCTACGGTTAGAACCTCCGGTTCCAACCCGTTATGGTTTCAAAATAGTTACGGTTCTAATTTTTCTTGAACCAGAACTGAACCTTCATTTAATAGTTATAGTTACCGTTCATGATTGTTCCGGTTCATTGTGATTCTTATTCCAGTTCCTGACGGTTTTGAACCGATTGTTCAAACCGTTCCAACATTAAAATGGTAATACCTATATCTATAGTAGTAGTAGTAGCTCCAAGTTTGACAAATGAGACAAAAATGAAAAGAGACAAGTTGCGTAGGTTGCTCCTAATCCTTAACTTATCTAATGATTGATCAATCAATCAATCTAACAACCACAAAGAATATGCTTAATCTCTAATCAAGTGATTAATTAAGTGTAAATTTCTTCCATGTCCTATTCAATTAATTTTCAATTGAATATAAGAAAAACTAACTATATTGCAGCTTACACTCACCGGGAGGCTTTTCATAGTTATACCGCAATGATTCAAAGAAAGAGCTCTCCTTTTGATCTTGCATTACTGAATACAGGAAAAAACAAGATAAATATGCAGATATATAATTAATTGTATAATTATAAATTTTGATTTTTTTTTTTTCTGATTGTGAAAGAGAAGTAAAATGACTTACATTGGTCAAAAAGAGTATTTTGATAATTAGGGGCAGAACCAACTAGTAGGAGCTGAACTGCCTCTGCATCTCTTGTAATTGTAGATTTCGAAAATGCATTCAAATTTTGCGTATCTAAAAGGATACCTGCTAGCTGCAAGATGAGCATTTTTTTAGTGTCTCAAGCAAGAAAATGTACTCATTTTGTAATTTTCAAATAGGCTTATGTTTCATGAAATTTACCAATAGTTTTTTGAGCACTGGGGTTTGAAGCAGATCGTAGGCGTCTTCGCAATAATTATCTGTAAGAACAGTGCAAAGTGATCCAACCTGTAATGAAAATGGAACCTATTCAGTTGAATATTGGGATTTCTTTTGTAGTATTATATAAATTAGAAAACTGACCTCACTATCAGTTTTGAGGATATCTTGTCCAACAACAAGTATGCTTAATTTTCCTTCCATTACTAGACTCTCCAAATCCACCTGAATCCAAATTCAGAAGGTCAAGTTTTTCTGACTTTTCAGTCAGAAATAGCATACCAACATTAAATTTGAGGTACCTCATCAGCAAATAGCAATGAAATAGTATCAAGGCCAACATGGTGGAAGAGCCAAGCAGCCTGCCTTTGCTTCCACATTCTCCCTCTCCTTACATTCATCACAGGCACTACTGTAAACCCATCTCCTTTATTCTTCATCAACCTATTCTCTGACAGCCAAGCATAGCAAATTGCTGCTATCATTGAACTTGTGTCTGCATAAGTCACATATATGGTTTGAATAAGACCTATAGATTAAATTTCTTAAATTCGAAAAACATCGAACACTTGTAAGTATGTCACACTACTTAACTGTTTGAAGGGCCAGAAAGAATAACTTTAGCCTTACAATCAATCTCCCCATTCAAGATTTTTTCAATCTTAGTTCTTTGTTGCTTAAGGAATCCATTAAGGCTAAGGTCTTTCTCCCCCTCCTCTTCTTTTTGCCACCCATTTATATTCTCAACAGAACAAGTCGACCTCGAGATAGTCCTCCTATGAACTGACTCCACAAGTTTTCTTGGGGGAGACAAAGGTCGATCCTCCGGTTTGGAACATGTTGATGATGATATTGATCTTCGATGAGCTGACTCAATTAGATTCTTTGGCGGAGATAGCATTTGATCAGTGTCTGCAGGTAATGGAGCTGGCTTGAAAGTTCTACGCGAAAAGGGGACTGGCAATCCTTGAGGAGAAGGTGAAGGTGGGTCTGTTTGAAAGCGGGACCTGCGGTAGGTCGATGGCCGAGGTGGCGTTGAAGCATTTGGTTCAGTAGAGGGTTTGAGGATGTTAGAAAACCACTGTTGAACCTGAGATGCAGGAGATGGCTCCGAAGGAGAGGTCGGTAAGCTTTCATCAAGTGTTTCTGATTTATTGCGACTGTGCTTTGCTGATTTTATCAGTATTTCTCCGGTGAAGCCTTCTACTGCTCTATGCCTGTAAAGAATAAAGACTAGAACTTTGTTTATTTTTCTTGCACCGCAAAATGTTTATAAGTGAATTTCATTTTGATCATATATATATGTGACATGTATATATACCTTCTGGCAGACCTGGAGAGAGGATCCCTCCTGTCAAGTGCTGAAATTGTCTTATCCTTGGCTGCCGCGAATTTGGGTGATCCAGTGAGCCTAGCAGGAGAACCACTACGTGAAGGTGATGATGCCATCATGCGTCTAGCCTCTTCTAGCCACTCCTGTGTTAACTTGCTACTATTACTCCTCGTACTGTCATCAAAACTTTCTTCTCGACCATCATCGTCGAAACTGCTTCCAGTCAAGTTATATACATTTCTATTATCATTCTTGACCATACCAAAGAACATGTCGTTCATGAAATCAGTAAGGTCAGGTGCATGTTGGGTTTTAGCAGGTTTACGAGACTCTACTAGCTTCTTTTGTAGCGTTGACTCTCTGTTCAATCTCTTATCCATCTACGGCAAACAGAAACAATCTGTTTTTGTTTCAGTTAATCAAGAAACAAGATGACTGATATTATGTGTGAGTATATACAATCTGTTTTGTTTCTGAGTTATTATATTGTGGCTCATTTGTGCATTGAGAATATCATCAGGTGAGAAGAACGTCAGCCGGCATTCGATGATTGTGTCTTTTTGCTTGTAGTAAATCATGTATTAATGTATAAAACTTGGACAGAGACGACAAGCAATCTAATTCTTAGCTAGTTTCTTGTGTTGTCGTTTCAACAATAAGATTACTACCAATTTTAAATTACACAAATAACGAGATTGACCATTTCTCGAAATGTTTAATGGGGAATTTGGAAACAATTAATTAGCAGCTCCCTCCACATTATTGAATAGAATTGGAGTTAAATATAGGGCTAATATGCTATTCCACACCTAATTATGGAAAATGGAATCTTCCATATAATTAAAAATAAAATCTTCTTGATATATCAGTAAAAATAAAAATATTTTGTCCTTCATACAAATCTCTTTATTAACATGAGCAGGGTATATTCTGGTCAAGGCCAAATCCAAGAACCCCATTGCACTTCTTCTGTAACAGAATAAACACATCTTCTCTGCAATCTGCTGTATATTGTTATAACCGGGTGGAGAAGCAGCAGGTGCTTTATAACCAGAATTTATTGTACTCTGGATTATTAAATGCCTGGCAAGTTGCTAAGGCTCCAAGAAGCTGTGTAATCTTTTTAATGGATTTAAGGCTTCGACTCGACAACACAGAGGGGATGTGCTGATCAAGTAACCCAGACCAATTTCATCCGTGCAAAAATGAAGATTGTTGGTTATGAATGTGCATAATCTATCTGTACCTCCATTGCTTCCAGCAACCATCAGTAGCAGAAGGAGAACAAAGAAGAGCTCCATTTCTTGGTTGATTCTTTTCTTCTCTTCAAGACTATGCAATGAATTGATGAAACCTATTAATTTTTTTGTAAAAAAGTAAAGTAGGAAATTATTTATTTTCGCCAAGTGAAAAATAACAATGTCAGCTTGAAATTGATTTGGTCCATGGGATGATTCATGCACTAATTTAAAACTCTCTATTGGCAGTAGCATAATGAATCATGATATATGAATATGCCAAGAATAATATGCAGCATTAGCCCCTCCCATTTGGTACGTGAGTTGTGTGTACGTGTATAACTATGTTTAAAAATAGTATAGAATCACAGCCAATAACATTTTGAAGCCCTTATACCACATTTTGTACATTATGCTACTACTTCAATAAAAATAAAAAAAGCATTCTTAAATCTTTGTACTATCCTTTTCATGGACACAAGCACCCTCCATCTATGAGAAAATGGTGTGTTTCTCAAACAGACAGATGATGCATGAAGCCAAAAATTTACCCTCTCTCAGCACGAAAAACAATGTCATTTTGGTCTTTAACCTTCTTACTTCTCTTTTAAGCATTTCATCAAACACCTCCATTTCTTTTTTAATAAATTTTCTAGAATTAACTAGTGATATAATTTTGATTTGTTACTATATTTTCATCAATATTAACATTATTATATTGACACCAGAAAAAAAAAAAATTTCTAGATATGCCACTGCTCATATAGCGGGACAAAAATGACATCTTTAGCTAAATATATAAAATATATTGATATTTGTTAAAATAAAATTTAAAAATCATAATTTTTATATTAATTAAAAAAAATTAATCTATACCATAAAAGGATATATATAGTAAAAATAATCTAAAATTTAATTTTTTTTTTAAAAAAAATTCTAAAATTCAACATTAAATGTTTAGAGGAATTTCATTAAACTAAATGAAAGAATGAAATAATAATTTATCCATTTATTAATTTATATTATTTAAACTAAACACCTCAACATCTCAACTATTACATTTACGTAATCAATTGCTAGTTGTTCAAATACTTGTATTTCTAGCAACTATCAAGTCTTCAAAATTTTAATTTTTTAAAATAATTCATTTATCAAAGGATTGACTGCTAACTCTTAGCTAATCTAATAGTTAACCCGCATAATTATTTTATTTTATGAATTAATGTACTTTTTTTCCCCACAAAGAATTAATGATCTTAGTTGTATTGTATACTCATGTTGTACGCCTTACTAGATAGGAAGAATGTTCAATTTAGGCCTTCAATTTGGCACCAATTTTCAATGTAGCCATTTTTTGTCAAAAATGTCACAAACCTTTTTCATCTTAGTCAAATTCATCCACTTTATCCATTTTTTCCCTCTGAGAATTTTTATTTTCTTTTTAAATTTTTAAATATCAATATATATTGGTGAACAAAATATGAAAACATATCGTAGATTAAAAAAATTGATGAATTTAGCTAAAATAAGCTAACGTAAGGACTATTTTGGTTAAAATAGATCAAAATGGGGTCTGTTTTGAAAAAAAAAAAAAAGTGCCCAACTACTAAATTACAAAGTCTGACCAGATTGGCTTTTCCTTGATTGTGTAGCCTCCCGATTCTTAACTTCCCATCTTTGTTTACTCTTTTAGATTCACAATGGGACAAAACTCTCTAATCAACCCCTTCAAAATTAACTAAATCCCAAACAAATCCTTCCAATTCTTTATTCAATCACAATTCCCCCACCCTCTCCCTAAGCTTAAGGGACAAACCCATCGATTAAAATTATAATTAGTTTAATTAATTACATTTTTATAACCCTTTACTTTTTAATTATGCAAATAACCCAACTTGGCTCGTTGACTCCTTCCTGCTTCACATTTCTTTACTGTACTATATAAATAAGTCAATTGAAACCTACCATTATTATCATCCCTCCTTCAATTCAATCTTAAACTTTTCCAAACCTTTAGGTGATTGCATCAATGGCTGCACGTGATCTTTTCTTCGTTTCACTTCTTCTTCTCTCTTCTTTGTTTGGATCCTCTTATGGGTTTATTCTCTTTTCTTCCCTCAAGAAATCTCTTATAGTTACTGCTTCTCCATCTTCAGGCCAAGGTAATTAAAATTTCTCATTCTTTCTAATTTTTTCTAATCTTTTTGGTAAAGTAATTAACATTTTGATTAATTTTTAATTTGCAGTTCTTAAAGCTGGAGTTGATAATATCACTGTAACCTGGGGATTAAATCGGACTTTTCCGGCTGGAACTGACTCCGGCTACAAAACCATCAAGGTTAAGCTATGTTACGCGCCAATAAGTCAGACAGATCGCGCGTGGAGGAAAACCGAGGATAATCTATCTAAGGATAAGACTTGTCAATTTAATATTGTTGCAAGAGAATATAAGTCTGCAAACAGGAACAATTCGTTTACATGGACGATCGAGCGAGACGTGCCAAGTGCTACGTTCTTTATACGCGCCTACGCTTTGAACTCTAATGATCAAGAAATGGCTTATGGTGAGACTACTGATGTTCATAAAACCACTCATCTCTTTGAGATCCAATCAATCACTGGACGCCACCTGTCACTTGATATTGCTTCGGTTTGCTTTAGTGTTTTCTCAGTTGTGGCCTTGTTTGGGTTCTTCTATAATGAGAAGAGAAAAGGCAAAAGTGAAGGAAAATGAAAACTCCATTTTCATCATGTTTTAAACTTACTGTATTATTAGGGATTTCTGTTTACTACAGTGGCTCGCACTAAGTGGTAATTTGGGGGGTTGACTTTGGCTTAGAAACTAGTAGTTCAATATACTTGCTAGAATAAAAAGTGTGCAAAAATTAAAAAATTTGTTTTTATTTATTATTTAATGTTCAATTATAGTAATTATTCTTCATGGTTATATTCAAAATAAGACTACTACTTTGTGAATATTTCCTCAAAGTTCTCTCTTTTTTTGGTATTTTTAATAATATAAGAAAGTTTTCATATTACTAAAAATATTAAATATTATTTTTTTAAAATTATTCCTTATACATAAAAAATGTATGATTTTTAAGTATTTTAAAATAAGAGTATTATAGTTAATTTAATAAAAAATTAATTATAAATTAAAGGAATCTTAAATATTTTTAAAAAAAGTCAGTGGAATGGAAGAGAGGGAATATATGTTTTGAATTTTGTTTTAGTATGAAAAATATATTTTATTTAAGAGCAAAGTGTGTTGTACAATTTGAATTAATGTCCTTGTAAAAACTCGGTCAATATTTAGTCCTACGAATTTAGTGTATATACTATATAGATGGCCACATTACGTACCTTTAAATCACCATTAGTCTACATGTAAATAAGATGTTCTCATAATAATTTAAGACTGTGGATTGTATTGTATTTACCGTTGGGTCAGATTTGTGTTTGCCCCTTTGCCCTTTGCCTAATGACCATAGTTGATGTTAAAAGGGGTTTTTGACATAAATAATGTATTAAATTTTACAACATTTGAAAATGGTTTTATTTTTTAAAAATAATTATTAAAATAAACAATTTTTAATTATAAATAAAACATAAACAAATTATAAAAAATTTATAACTGCTAGAAAAGTGCTCCCATCATTTCCCACTAATCCACCTTTGATTTTTAAAAGCAGAAACCATATAAAATGAGCTTTGACATTTCTCTTTCACTTCAACTTCAGATCTGCTATTTTTTTAGGCATATTTGTTTTGAATTTTTTTTTTCTTTTATTCTTTGTAAAAGGTTGGAAAGGAAGGAAAAGGCAAAAGCAAGAGCATTTGGCTTTGATTGCAATATTAGCCAACATCTAAACTTGAGTTGCCATGGATAGGGGCAGTATGCAGAAGAACATCTAAACTTCAGAATAGGGACAGTATGCAGAAGGGGAGGAAGGAAAAGGGTGGAATTATATTTAATTTAATTAAATTTAACTATAAAATTGGAATCATTTGGAAAGCAATTTCAAATTGAGTTTTGAATTTTATTTTTATTATTAAAAATTAAAATAAAAAATATAATAATATATAAGAACCTGACATTAAATAATTCAAATTTCAAAGATTTGAAATAATTTTCTTTTATGTAAATCAAAGAGTAATTTATCTTTTTAAGACTGACTAATTAAAAAGAAGGATCCAAGAGTCTGACTAATTAAAAAGAAGGATCCAAGAGTCGAATAGTTCGAAAACTGAAAGATTTATTAATTGATTTTTCAAAATTGGAGGGACCTAATTTTCTCAATTAAAAATAACCTTATCCAACAAATACTTCACATGTAACGCCAAGATTGTAAAGGGCATAATGATCGATTTCAAAGCCTCGAAAAAAAAGGGCACTCTTGAGATGCAAACAGCATGCAAATGAAAATATAGATAAGACGATGCAAATTTATTTCAAAGAGATTTTGCAGACAAAATAATAGAAATATTTCAATCTTACCGCTTTTGGCAGTTAAAAATGGCGCCAAATGTTCTGCTAATTAATGCATGGCTGAAGTCTTCCCAGCCATTATGGTTTGATTCTTTGAGCTTGCGATTAAAATACATCTTAGAAAGTGAGTTAGCACATCTCACTCTGAAGTTTGCTCAAGAATTGAAACACATTTCTGTGCTCTCCATTCTATCAGTACCAAAAAGCAATAACCTGTCATCATAAACATCAATGTAGCCAAATGCATTTGTACCAGGAGGACACTCTAGAGCTGCCTCAAAGGATCTATGGTGTATGCCATGGGAATCGATTGAATAGCCGCCTTTATGATCATGTCCCGATAGGCAAACCTTCACACAATTGTACTGGTGTATCAAATTCATTACTTCATCATAATTCCACAAAAGTGCATCTTGAATTGATGCACCAGGATCCAAAGGCAGGTGGCAACACACAATTGTTTTCTGCTTCAATTTTGTTGCATCCTCAAGTATGCCATTCAACCATTGAAACTGTTCTCTCCCAATAGCTCCATTAAACATAAGGAATCTCCTTTCCAAGCCTACCAGTCCTTCTGGGCTGTTTTTATCCAAATTTGGATTCTTCTTCCTGAGAAATTCCAGAGCCTGTAATGTTTTAGGATTATCTTCAGGCCATCCAATCGCACTTATATCATAGCCATCAAGTACAATGATTCTGTATTCTGGATCAGGTGAAAAATCGTAGTAGGCATGATGATCAGGGCTTGAAATCTTCAATAACGGCAGTAATTTTTTGCGGGGAAGATTGTATAGGCAATGATTACCAATCATGTGATAGACAGGGCCATTGAATTTCTCAAATTCATTAATTACTTTATTCGCCGCGGTCAAAGATTCGTCCTGAGGGCATTTGCCATCAACAATGTCTCCGAAGTTAATGACAAACTTAAGTTTCTGATCTTTGTTCCACTTTTCTACTGCCCTTTGCAACACATGAAGACTATGCCGATAATACCGGGGAACCCCAATAAATGAATGGCCATCAGGAATATCAGCATATTGGACATCAGAGATAACTCCAAAAGAGAAAAGAGGTTGCTTCCCCAATGCACTTACTGACCCAGTTGTCAACCCCATGGTGTTTTTAGCAATGGTATCCTACAAAAGATCATGAAATTTAAGATTAGCCAAAGCACAGTAGTTCTGATGAACAAATTCACAACATGAGCACTTGAAGACTGAAGACTATTCCACACTGCATAGAAAAGCATAAAGATGATGGTATCTTTTACATTTTTATTTTTTATTTTGGTTTAATCTTTGATGTATCTTTTTGTTTCAAGTGCTTTTCTTTTAAATGAGGGAGTTTTTGAACAACAAAAGGAGACACAAACTCAAGTTGTCAAATCCAGTGCACTGATCTGCTTACAAGAGTTAAAAGAACACAACTACAACTCATGAAGTTCGCAGGTACAGAAGAATTTATATTCTATGTCGCTTGTAAGGGTCCAAGTGCTGTCATTGCATGCAGTTCACTCCTAGAAAATGTAACTGAATAAAAATATTTGAACAATAATAATAAAAATTACACTAATCAATACCACAAGTTTTGTTGCAAGTATAGTTCCTAAGGCTGCAAATCAATGTGAATTATTCTTGGGAATACAACATCATCCAAAATAGACAATCTATGCTTACAAACATAAAACTACGCACAATTTATACCTTCAGATATATAAAATTTGGAGAACTCATTCTACAGCAAGATACCCCGGTTTATAGAAAATTACCTCCAAACCAATTAAGTCATTCTATTTTTTTTTTCAACCAAAGCATACATATCATATCATATACATTCTTAACTTTAGAATATGAATTTTATATACCACAAAACCTAGCATATTTCAGAGCTCAATTATGATCGTGCACAATTCTCACAATAGTACAAACAAAAGCTACATATAATAATAATAACTTGAATAGCAGTAGGAAAATTTGACATAATAATGCAGTTGCTGAGCAGTACCTCTGTTCTCATACACAACAAACATACTAGGCCTTGTCCTCAATAACAAATTGAATATTAAGCAATCATTGGTTTCAATACTTATAGGGAGTCAAATAAGCAGAAATTTAACTAGATCAGAGCCTTAGCGGATGAACAAATTGCTTAAATGCACATTCAATCAACACCAAATCCGTGAGAATCATCAGCAAATAGTACAATCGAAATGCAAAAATATAGAGGTTATGAGCAATACAAATTCCTAAAAGAATTAAACAATATCAAATAAATCCACGTCCAGGAAGCAATTCTAAAATTATCATAAGCATACAACAATGAACTAACTCCAATAAAAAGAAAGAGCGGAGGACAACTAGTAGCGTACGGTGGGTGTAAAGATCGAGGAAGCGACCAGTCGAATTCCGATGATAATGGATTGGATCCTGCTTGAATCGGAAATTATATGTTTGTATTGTATCCCATCCGTTTCGTTTCGTACCCCCAAATGAAGCTGAAGTTGATGGTTTGAAAATTTTTCAGTCGACAACGCTGTGAAAAAGCACACTGTAATTACAACTTTCCCTATTTATGAGTGGCAATGGCTTATGTTCGCATCGTCCACGTTTTAGTGTCCGGAGGATTGTATTTCCAGATTCCTCAAGAAACCATTAATTAATTTTCGTGTCTGTCTTTTTTTAATATTTTTCCTATTTATACATCATTAATATTTTTATTTATTTATTTTCAATATAATAATATTAATTATACTTATTAACCTTCGTAAGTAAGTTATTGCAAGTGTATTGCATATTCTTTTATTGATAATATTTCCTAAAAATTAAACCTGCAATGTTTAGAGGGTGTTTAGTTAAGTTTAAAAATAAAGATCTTTATTATAAATTTTTTTGTGCATTTATTTTAATAAAAAGCAGTAATGTTAAATTTTTAAAAGTGTTTTTGAAGGCATTATAAATTCATATAAAATAAAAAATTCTCACAATTTTTTTTGTATATATAAAGAACTATTCAAAATCAAAAAGTTAAAAATTAATGCAAAAGTTACTTCAAATATAAAAAATTAGCTTTGAATATTTTGAAATTACTACAAAAACCATTTGGCCAACACAGTTTAAAGGCTACAATTTTAGCCAGCAATGGAAAAATTGAAGTTGATTAGACAAATAGCCGGTGTTCCCGTGATGATGCTACTACAAATGGTTGCAACAAAATTACAAGATCACGAATCTTTCCATCTCCTGTGAAGTGAACCTACCACTAACATTATTATCTTTCATAAATAACTATGTAGGGGAAAAAAAAAAAAAAAACCCGCTAAATTAATCTGTTTTCAAGCTCATAAATTCTATAATGCATGTTTCTGGTGACATGCTGACATAAAATCTCCTGTTATAGGTTGTAAATTGTAATCTCTTAACATTTGGATCATCCTTTCCCGCTTATTTTCGTTCGCTGCTGGAAATAACTTCATTTACAAGCTTCTCCGGAAGTTCTTTTGCAGTCTGCAAATTGAATCAAAGAGTTAATTCATTAGGTCCTAAAATTTTCCTTTTTAAAAAAAATAATAATAATTTGCTAGTTGAAATCCTCCTGACCTGGAAGTGTCTCATGTGCAGTATCGGTTCACAACCAACATCAGCAATTGATTTCCCACTTCGAGTTTGCAGTTTAAATCGCTCAGCTTTATATGCCGTGATAACATTTTTTTCGTCAGGTAAGTTCTCACAAACTCTTAGAAGTGAATCGAGAGAATTCATCTGCCAGATCATAGCAAATATCATATGAGCAATCTAAATTCAAGCTCGAATAAGAACGATTAACTAAAGAAATTCATGTGAATTGAAGTGTAATTAAATATCTAGAAAGCTTCACAAACCTAGCTTTCCATTGACTACGAATTCAAGCAATGAAACAATCAATTCAAAACGCACCCATGAATCATACTGTTTTCAAAAATTATAAAAGATACACCTCAAGCATACAGGAATAGGAATCAACACAAATTTGGACAAGTTGTGCAGCGTGCTCAAATCAAGGTTGCCGTTAGCAGTTCTCTATGTGATTATTAACAATAGTCAAATTATCTGAATTGTTAACCACCAACCCACCACAACTTCTAAAAACTTTATAAGTTTAATTCTCTTCTCCATGTGGTTTCACTAATTTGAAAAGACCCAACTGAAATTGGTATATGTGAAGACAGTTGATGCATAGGTTTTTCTAACATCACAGAACCTTTCATGTGCATATATTGCCATTGTCAATATGATTATGCAATTTTAAGTCTTTTAAGCATCCATATGGGGAACTATAGCATGCAACGAGACATGAAACATACTGGATTTATTGTTTGCATCCATGAGTAAACTGGCTTATGTAAACAATACTTCAATAACGAGAATATACTAACCTTCATATATGGACATGAAGCACAACCACCATGAAGGGAACATCCTTCCCCAGTAGCAACTCCAGGTACAACAGGTAATGCAAGGTCCTCTGGCTTTACTGATTTTAGTCCGGAGGATGAATTGGATGATGTTTTTGTTATTGAATCTGATGAGACGGGAAAGACAATTTCAACTTTAACCTTAGCTCCTGCAGAAGACTGTGCAGAACCTAATAATTGCTTAACTGCAGCAACAATTGAAGTGATCATCCCTGATTCTGTTCCCAATACAAATTGCAGGTGATCATTGACATTTCTATCCAATGCCTCTTGAACTCTCTGCTTTATAAAATCTAGTATGTTTTGAGTGGAACCAACCACCCCCATTCCTCTACTCTTTGCTTCCATTGCTAAGGAAAACATTTCCCCAGGGACCTCAAGGTGAGCAGTAAGAAAGGCATCACAGTACATCTCATTTATCTTCTCCACAACTTCATTTCCAAATAGATGATGAACGATACATGTCCCATCCTGGTACAAAAATGAAATGTAATCAGTAAATTTAGAAACAAGAGATAAATCGTCTAGATGAACAGAGCTGGCTCTCATGAAACTATAAGACCTTGAGCTCTACATTTTTAAGGGGAACTAACCGAGATAACTACACAAGGAATCTATATTAGTCCAAAATATCTCTGCCTGAAATATATCCTTTCATATTTAAACCATGATGCAGTTACTGAAACTTGTCTTGCAACTCCCTATAAATTGTTTCAAGGATCATGTGCACCTCCGCACCCATGTGAAAGGGGCCATTTTTTTGGTTTGTGTTGTCACCTTCAATGGCAGGTAGAGAATGACTTGATTGTGAAACAAAGTGGGAAGGATCAATTGGGAAGCACTGATAACCAAGTACTGGTGTAATTACTAATCCATATGGTATAGGAAACTATGTTTTAGCCCGACAACAATAATTGATGAGAATAATTAAGTTTTCCCACCCCCAGCCCCACTTCTTTCCCCATTATCTCCTGATTCAAGAGTTTGACACAGCATCCTTAAAAGGAGAACGTTACTAAAGCTGTTGAACCAAATATAATCCAACTGTTCCACTTAATTGCTTATCAATTATATATTTACTTTCTTCATTCAAAAAAAAAATTTATATAGTATTTATATCATTACCAATATAAAATATGATAATATTGTTGTATAATTCATGATGCAGATTAAATTTTCTAAGCACTGATGAGAATTGAAAAGAGAGATCACCTGATAATAATTCAAGCGAGGAAGCAATGCTCTGATAGAGTCTCTATTATGTGCTGGATGTACCTCACCAATTTCATCTTCAGCCATCACTGCCATTTGTTGGAACAAGTTTGCAATGTTGGCACCCATGTATGAATCAGGCCCATACCACACATTCAAATCTGGAATTTGGGCAAAAGCCTGTGGACAAAGTGTACAAGGGGAAAAGGAGCAACCAATGATTAAATGCACTTTATATGACATAAGATGAAGAAGATAAAAGGCAATTTTAATCATACTAACCTGCAGGATAGTCTGTACAACATTTGAAGAAGTACAGGTAATTGTAGGCACAAGCTCATGAGCAAAAGCCTTTGTCTCAAGTGCAGTATTGATGTAGATGACATGCAAAGAATGTGGAGATCCAGAAGCTTTCTCAAGATAACTCATATAAGAAGGACTAGATGCAGCATCTGCCAATGAACAACTAATGCGCTCTTTTGACATCCTATATACACCAACCTTCATTTATATGTCAAAAGGAAACAAAATTAACATTGTTTCAATGGTAATTTAAACACCACCAACTATATACTGAAATTTAATAATAAAGCTCATATATTCTATTGCCAATAATTGGTTTATGTAATGTTAGCATATTATTTATTTGTTTTTGCTTCAAAGTAGCAACCACATAAGAAGCAAGAATCAAAAGAAGGACAATACCTCTCCAAAACCAGCCTGATCAAGGATTGCTCGCACATTTTCTGACATGAAATCTACACCCAAAACTGTAATGAATTTGCATCCAGCTTTTGCCATTTTCACAGCACTATCTGCCATGACCAAAGAATCAGATATATGTATGTGAGGCCAGTGCTTCTGTGCAGCAGTTAAGACACCTTGAACTTCAGGGTCCATGTAAAAGTGAGCCACAACACCAATTTTCTTCTCCTTCAGCACATCGATAAGTTGTTGAACCTTAGATTCTTCAGGGTTCAGATATCTTGCCTATGAAAGGGGACAACAACAAAATGACCAACATGAACATGTATATATATGCCAAACAATAATAAAATGCAAATGAATTTCGGCTACGTTAACATGCCCTTTGGAATGAATTAATTCCACAAGCATTACAAAGGGACCCGAAATTTCGTTCAAATTCCAATGACATCGTTGCCATTGATTAAACTTTTGCAGAGAATACTACAATTGCTTACATGACTTTCTTGCTTACCTGGGCTTCAGCGTAGCTTCCCTTGGCTTGAATACCCTCGGAAGTAATGATCATTGAAGGAAATGGATCGGTAAGTTTCTTCCCTTCCTTTTCCGCCACCAGTTTCTTCGTTCTCTTCTGCATACTCACCAGCACATTATGCCAGGTATTCATTCTCGACCTTTCGCTGCCAGGCAACCCAACATTGAGCGCCGCCAAATCCTCCGTTTTCACGCTCAAGACTTCCTCAGGCGCCGCCCCATCAAAAACCGACAACAAACAAGCACAGAACCCTCGCGTAATCTCAGAATCGCTATCAGACAAAAATCTCATCTTTCCGTATTGGTCCAACTTGGCGTCGAGCCAGACCCGGGAGGTGCAGCCCATGACCCGCTTAGAGTCCACCCGGGAGGACTCGGGAAATGGAGGAAGAAGGGAGGCATAGTGAATTACCCGTTTGACACGGTCGATTGGTTCCGAAAGAGATTGAAATTCAGAGATAAGACTGAGTAACTTAACTGAAACAACCTCAACTGACGGTGACTGAGAAAAAGCAACAGCAAAGCAGGAAAAGCGAGAGACATTAGGGTTATTAGAAGAACTGATACACTTAAGAGGCTTAAAGGAAAAGGAAGGATATTGTGTTTTACGGGGAAAAAAATCGCGTTTAGAAGCGGGGTTGAGGGAGACAGAGTAAAGCGAAGAATAGAAAGAAGAGGCTCCTACGGAAATAGTTGCAGAGGACTCCATGGGAGAAAAGGAGAATTGGGTTACTTTTGATAGAGGAAGGATGTGGAGAACCGAGAAAGCGGGCGGGGCCTGTTGATTTAAAGCGAGGAGATGAGATGATGGGCACAGTACGTTACGGACACAGCGAAGAAATGGGGAAGTTCGCGCCAACGGCCATCACCACCAAAATATACCTGCTGAGAATGGAAAAGAAACAGCAAGTTTTAATATAGTCCCTAATATTATTTTAATTAGTTTTGAAAAGACGTATAGACTCCATATCTTTCTTTTATGTGCAATTTTATCCTCATATCTAGACTCTGCCATGGCTCGGGCTCGTGACCCACTGGTTCCAATCCGTGAACCCGCGATTCAAGATTAGTCATGACAATGAATCCAATCGGTTAGATGGGCAGTTCTCAAATTGGTGGTTCTTACCGATTCAAACGAAGAAAACAAATTAACATATAAAATTTATCAATTTTCAAAAAATTTATTTGTGAATGAATTTAATGTTTTGAATTGAAATAAGTAATTTAAAATTTATTTAAAAAAAGCTAATTTTAATTCTTTTTTTTTTCCAAATATAATAATAAATTTTATTTATTTCAAAATGACCCTAAATTTAGATTTCTAAAATATAGTGATATCTTCTACAATTTCTCAATTTTTTGATTGGAATAAAATCGTCCTTTTTATTTAATTTAATTATTTTGTCAGTTTGTGATTTTTTCGGTAACAATTTTAAAATATATTAAAATATATTAGTCTTATAATTAAACTATTTACAGTTTAGAAAGGTCAATAGATTCTTTGTTTTTTGACCGAGCAGATTCTTTGTTGAAGAATATTAAGTTGTGGGGTTGAAGAAATAAATAATAATGATGCATTTGAATTCAGAGAATTTTTTTTAAAAAAAATTGATGTTTCAAAGTTAGCAAAATTCAATTTGGACGCGATAGCACTGTATTATCGTTTTAGAAGGCTGATATTTTTTTTTTATTAGCTAGCCGTTTAAAAAAGCTATTAAACGTATTTTAAAAGTCTATACTGTTTTGTTCATGGATCAAAGTCAATTAGGAATTGTGTTAATGCATAATTAGCCCCCCAACTTCGGCCAAAATATCATTTGGCTCCCTTACTTTTGCGGGAGGCCACTTTGATCCATGAACTTAAGAAAATGGACACTTTTCAGTCCTTGTGAAGAATGAAACAAACGCGTGCAAAACGGACGCGCTGATGTGGCAAGAATGACTAGTCTGTGTGGGCCATGAAATGAACAACTTGGCAACTTGAAAAAAAGGATATTTAGGCATTTGATTTGGTGTACGTATAGGGTCCACAAAGATGATGCAACTGCCAACTGAAAAAAGTTGCAAGTGTGCAGTGGTCCTTTGCGGATGTGGTCGGCAGCCAATACCAATACCAATCAGCATCACCCATCTTTCGGGTTCTCCAAAATGTTGCATTTATAATAGAGTGGTGCTACCGTATTGAATTTAATTTTTTTTTTTTTAAGGAAACTAGACGATTGTTTTTAAGGTGGATGTGGCCACGGGCTGGGCCGGGCCGGTTCCGGGTCGCGGCCCGCCGGGCCACGGTTCAAGGTTCAATGGAACCGTAACCGGCCCGCCGAACCAGCGGTTCAGGTTAACCGGCAGTTAAATTCCGGGCTAAAAAACCGGCGATTCATGGCGGTTCATGACGGTTAACCGGCGGTTCATGGCGGTTAACCGGCGGTTCGATTTAAAAAGCCTGCCGGTTCGCTAACGGTTCACGGGTTTAAACGGTTCCGGTTCAAAAAATTTTCAAACCTGAACCGGCCGCCCTTCGACCGGTTCAGATTACGGTTCAATACGGGCCGGTTTTGGGGCGGTTATGGGCCGGTTCAAGGCCGGGCCGGTTTGACCGGGTCAGCTGGGCCGAACCGGCCCATGGTATTTTAAGGATTCCAAAATCAAATATAGTATAAATAACTGCGAATTTATAAAATCTTTGACTCGTATTTAATTGATGTAACCAAATCTTGTAGTTGAAAAACTGCATATATAGTGTAATTTTTTATGAAATAATTATTTTTAGATTCTTAATATTTTGTTAAATCTGTGAGGAATTTTATTTTGGAAAATCCACATGTGTTTGAGCCTTTATGTTCCTATTTCCTCCATTTAGAATTGCTCTTAATTAAATAAAAAATAAAAAGTTTTAATTTATATTTTTTAAATATAACAACATTACCCTTCAATAATAATAATAATAATAATAATAATAATAATAATAATAATAATAATAATAATAATAATAATAATAAATTCCTCCTCCCTCCTTTTCCTTTCTTTTCTTTTTGTGACCATCATTGCCGGCCACCATTACCGTCAACAAATGAAAAAAAAAAAAAAGTAGAAAAAAAAATCATCTTCCTTTTAGCCTCACCACGGACTCACCTTCAATGATACCATTGGCTGCCACTTGCTGACGCAATGGATATAGATCAAATTGTCAAATCTCCACCCTCAAACCAAGAAAAAGAGAACAAAACATCACCAAGAATTAAAAAATCAAACTGGAAAATTATAACAACATCAAAAATTAAATTTCAGAAGAAAAATTCATTATATTTTCTCTAGTAGAAGCAAAAAGATCCAAATAGAATATTAACCAAAATAGAGAATCATGAAGAAAGAGGAGGTTCGGGTAAGATATTCATTCGAGCTAGACAAGAAAGAAAATACCAAATCTACAATGGTTGCAACTTATGAAGGTTGCCCCACCATGAAATACAGAATTTCTCTTGAATCCGCTCTTTAAGGGTACAAACATCATCATAGCCAACAAATTAAACAGAAACAGAGAATTCTGAAAAAATTAGAGACTCATATTAGATATTTCTTTAAATCAAAGAAGAAAGAAACCGTCGGGACAACAATGGCGGCAACAGAGGGCAAAGAAACTAATTCAAAGCTCAACGTCACCCAGCCAAAAATGCTATTAACAGCGTCTGTTCATATTATTTTTTTCAAAAGAAAATGATAGCCTCGAAATATAACCAAACGGAACCTTAACCCAAAAAGAAAAATTTTGAAGAAAAAGGAGGCTCAGGTCAAATATATCTTCAAACCAGACAAGGAAGAAACCATTGGATTAACCATGGCTGCAACTCAAGAAGGCTACCTCATCAAGAAATCCGATATTTCTCTCATATATGCTCTTTATAGTCAGAAAAACATCATCACCGCCTCATTATATAAAAGATTGTGGAATAGGAGTATGACAGTTGCGTTTTCTTTTGACGTCTGTGCAGGACCATGCATAGGTCGCTATTGCCTATGCCTCTCTCTGCCAGTTCAATTGGAAGAAATAGGAGGAGGAAGATGTGCAGACAGAGCTAATTGAAGGTGGTGGTGGCTAAAGAGGAGCGGCAACGACTCAACTTCTCTGCCGCTGCTACTGCCGGTTGTTCATAAGGAAAGATAACGTGTAAAGAAATGGGAAGAGAAGAGAAGAGAAGGAACATAAAGAAAGAGAAAGAAATACATAATATTATTATTACTAAAAATTACAATTGAATATATACAAAAAATTAAAAAAGACCTAATAATATATTAATAAAGAATTTAAGGATCTGAAATAAATATAAAAGGTATTTTAATTTTTTAGTTTTTTTAACATATTTAATAGTGAAATTAATGAAAGTTAGATGAAAAAATTTAAGAGTAAATAAAGTAAAAATTAAAACATTTATTAATAAGTTTTTTAAAATAAAAATATCTAAGAATATGAAAATAAAGATGCCATTAATAAGAAACAAAATTTTCTCCACGTTAAAAAAAACAAAGTTAAAGAAATTGGAAAAGTGGCCTTTTCTGGAGAGACTCTTTTTTTTCCTGAAAAGCCAGTCAAAGATCTGCGATCTACTGTATTGATGCCTTCTTGTCAATAACGTTGTTGAGTGTTGAGAGCTGAAAGTGACAAATTGGCCCAGCCATCAATTATATGGAATTGTCAAATTTGTGGGAACTTTCTTATCAATTTTTGGATACTTTTATCTGCGACCTCACAACTCACAAGCGTACATAAAAGCGAGAAATTTGGTTCAGTTTGTAAAATCCAAATCAATGAAACCGATAAAAAATCAATTAATTTTCTATAACATAAAATTGAACCGAAAATTTATGGTTTTATCTGATTGGTTTCAGTTTTTAAATCCACAATTCAAAATGTTCCTTAGAATCGCAATCTCCCCTTTAGAACGCACAACCAATTTTTTTTTTTTTTTTTTTTTTTTTTTTCACAACCTGCTTCCATTCATTCCATAAACTAAACTCAAATGATATTACATTAATTCTATAAATTAAATATGTTAGCACCTTAGAAAATTTAAAATTTTAAAATTAAAAATTAAAGTTATACGACAATTTATATTTATTTAAAACTAATAATATTTTAATTTAAAATTTATCTTTTATATACACAATTGTTATTATTGTTCTAATTTTTATTTTATTTTATTTATAAGAAAATATATTAAATTTAATTGGTTTTAATAATATTAAAATATTATTACATTTAAATTGAAATATAAATTGTTCCTGTAACTTCAATTTTAAATATTAAAATTGACTTTCAAATTTCTATTTTTTAAAATGCTAACATATTTGATTTTTTTTTTCAAAGAAAAATATATTTAAATTTTAAAAATGAATCAATTAATTTGTATAGAGTAAAACTAATAAAAAATATACTAATTAATGTAACTAAATATAAATATAGTTTGACTTATAACAACAAAATTATAATTGTTATAAATTTTAATTTTACTATGACAGATAATATCCGCGTTAGAATAGCTCTCCCCTAAACTTCAGGTGACTACACTAATGAATATGAATAGTTATCTATATCATATTAGTAATATAAATATTAATAAAATTAAAAATAAAATTAATTAATATTTAAAATTTGTTAACATATTGTTAAAATAAAATTATATAAAGTTACATTTGTTAAATTGTTCTTATAAAATAATACTTTTTAAAATGTTTTACTTAAAAAAATAATAATAATAATTAAAGAAAATTTCATGCATATAGAATAAAATTTTAAAGTCATTAAAATTTAATTTTTGTTTTTTTTTCTTTTACTTTGTTTGATTTATATCTTCTGTCAATTATATTTAAGTCTCTTCTAAACTTTATAAATAGCTAAATATTAGAATATCAATTCACTTATAAGAAAGTAAATAGAATTTTATCAAATATTTGTGTATTATTTGGTTGAGACATGGAGTTTGAGAAAGTAGGAAAATTATGAGTATAAAATTTTAATTTGCATGAAAAAATTAATTTCTGAGGGAATATATATTATTTTATTACAACATCGTAGTAGCAGTGATTTAAATTATTGCAGAGCAACAACAGATGCTGAGTGTGAGTCTAGCAAAACTCCAGTTGGAAGGCCGGCTGGCCGGCCGGCCGTCGTTTTACTTGGTTGTTTGGTTGCAAGTGTCCGTCCAATTCATGAAACATTCAAACATTCCGTTCCCTTTTCTCATTCTTTAACACAAAACCAATCTTACTACCTAAACCCATCCTCATCATGTTTTCAATTTCCAAATTCAGTTGCATAGGCATTCTTGTTATCATCTTTCTCGTCAATCCCACATTTTCACAACAATTTTATCACAAATCCAGCTGCTCCTCTGAATCACCTGTCAATGGCTCCAACTACATTTGCAGCTTTAACAATCAGAATTGCCATACCTATATCGTCTACAGGGCTCAAAACGATTTCAATACATACCCTTCCATAGCTTCCCTTTTCAATCTAAATCAGTCTGATCTTCTCGCAGTTAATCGTTTGACTAAAGATGATTCAAGTATTCTATCAATTGGGCGTGAAGTCGTTATCCCAATTACCTGTCATTGCCTTGATGGGTTCTCTCAGGCATTTGTCAGGTACAATTTTACTAGCAAAGATTCAGTTTCCTCAGTTGCTTGTGGGGTTTTCGAGGGGTTGGTGAAAGCACAGAACCTGCTTGAGAAAAATCCTGACTTGGGAGGATACAATATTTCTGATGGTCATTTGATAAATGTAACTATTCGATGTGCTTGCGCTGAGCCGAATCAGATAAACAGCAGTGTTATAGATTATCTTGTTACATACCCTATTATTGAGGGTGATAATACTGATTTAATTGCTAGAAAATTTAAAATGCCTGAGAAATTGATTCGGGACGCCAATGGATTAGCACCCTACAGTGCCATTTTTCCTCAGACAACTTTGCTTGTACCGACCAAGAATGTCCATGATGTTAATTGGAATATTGGCTCTGCTCCTAAAGTTTCACCTGCTCCTGAAGGTGTAATTCCGTTACGAAAATTTGTACCAGGTGAAGAATCTAGCATATGGGATTCCCATTTATTGCTTGGATTAGGTGTTGGTTTCCCTGTTGTTACATTACTGGTTGTAGCATGTGGGGTTTTTTCATTCATCCATAGAAAGAACCATCCCAATGATTTCAAAGCTTTATCTGCTGGAACTTTACCATCATCAAAGTTATCGCCTGACCTTCTTGATGGCGTATCGAAGTTAAAGAACACATTGATCGATTATAGGTTAGAGGAGATAACTGCTGCAGCTCAGAATTTCAATGAGACTTCAATGATCAGCCCAAAGATGTACAAAGGTAAGTTTGGTGCTTTGTTTCTAGCAATTGAAGAGATGGATTCTGAGGAAGCCGCACGAAATGTGGTTTACATATTGACAAAGATTAATCACTTAAACATTGTTAGGCTTGATGGTATTTGCTTTGAAAGCAATAATTATTATATTGTTTTTGAATTTGCCGAGAGAGGTAGCTTATGGGACTGCTTGTCAAATGTAGAGTTGGATAGACAATTCACATGGGCAAGAAGGCTACAGATTGCATTTGATCTAGCTGCAGCTCTTCATTACTTACATAACTCTACAAGGCCAGCCTTTGTTCACAATAACATAACAAGCAAAAATGTGCTTATAACTATTGATTGGAGAGCTAAAATTTCAGGATTTAGTTTAGCCAAAGCAGTAACTAATGGAGAGGTCTGTCTTAAGATGGATGTTTTTGCATTTGGAGTTGTTTTGCTTCAATTGATATCTGGGAAAGAGTTTGTAAGTAATTCAAATGGGAAAGTAGTGATGGATTCAGTCAATTTGTTGCTTGTTGATTATGGGATTGAAGATTCCACATTGTTCTTGGAAAAGCTAAGAGGATTTATTGATCCAATTTTGAAGGGAGATTATCATTTGGGTGAAGCTATTTGTTTGTTGCTCTTGGCAAAAAGTTGTATTGAGGATGAACCAGATCTCAGACCCACCATGAATGATATTGTTATAGCTCTTTCAAGGATTATACAGCCTTCTAATTTATTCATTTTTCCTTCCAGTTTTTAAAGGAAATTTCAATTATGAAATCATACTCGGGGAGAAACTGTAAATAACAGATATAGAAATTGAAAGTCTAGAAATTGATCGATTTGCATCAATTTTTGTTTTTTAAGCAACTTGATAGTTGCAAAACATTCCTACCCTATGCCACTATGGTAATGTTTATAACTAGTTGATGCTGATGTTGGTGTTGCTTTTGTTGATCCTGCTGATCTTGATGATGGAGTTTTGTCAGTTTCCATTGTTAATCACTACAGAGCAAAGATTAGTTAAAAATAATTGCAACAACAATAAAAAAAAAACGAATTATACTTGGAAATTTAGATTCTGATTTTGTTGCGAAATACATATTTCGCCCTGACCAAGTCTGCCCGAAACACAATGCCACCATTGCCACAAAACATGGATGGCTTATCATCAGATATCATATCCGTAGTCTATAATAATTACCCTATGATTTTCTTTCTTATGCATGTAAATATCCTATTCTGTTTCAGTTAATTAATTTTATCCTGTTACAATTTGGAATTTGGATTATAAGCTTTATTTATATATAGAGACCCATCTGATAGACGAGGTTATATATCTCTTGTAATCCCCTCTTCCTCAGGAGCTTCTCGAGCCGGGACGGTCATGGAAAATCAACTGGACTTGTTCGTCCAGACTTGCAGTTATCTTTTGCACTTGAATTTGAAAAATATAAGTTTGATCCAGCTGCAGCTTCTATATCAGGAGAAATCATATCACCACCAAAACCCTATATTGCATTTAGGACTGCAAACAAACCGAGCCAGAGTATTGTACTGCTGGAGTTTGATTCATGTTAAATACTACGAGCTCAAGTCGAGCTCGTATTAAATTTTACGAGTTTAAGCTCGGTTCGCGAGCTTGGCTCGTTTTGAGGCTCATGAACTTGACTCGTTTTAGACTCACGAGCTTGGCTGTTTCATGTTGCTATTCAAGCTTGAGTTTGAGCTCGCAATTAAACTTGAATTCGAGCTCATTTCAAGCTCGAGTTTTAGCTTGCAAATAAGCTCCAGTTCGAGCTCGTTAAGAGTTGATAAAAAATCAAGAAAATTCATTTTTAATGTCGTTTTAATGAGCAAATCAAAATAGCAGTTCCAGTGAAAAAGAAACGAAATAACAAAAAATGAAGTTGAGAGACGGGCGACTTGCCTTAAACGTATTTTTTAGTTTGGTATCAAAACAACGTTTTGATAAGCTCGTGAGCTTATTTAACAAGCAGCTCATGAGCCTATCAAACGAACTACTCGCGAGTCTTTTTAAACGAGTTGTTCACGAGCTGGCTCGTGAGCCTAACTGCTCGGCTCGTTTATTAAACGAACCCAAATATTCGACTCAAGCTCCGCTCGTTTATTATCGATCTGAGCTCGAATCCAATTTTTATCGAGCGAATACCGAACTGCTCGCGAACGGCTCAATTCGTTTGCAACCCTAATTGCATTATGGTATGAAAATTATGGTTATCCTAATAGAATGGGTGTTATGCAGTTGGGGTCAAGGATATTTTTAGTAGGTGGTTAGAATTCTAAAAAGGTATACCATTATTATCCAAGTAAAAATTCCTTGAAGGAACGTGTTCCATCTTTTAACCATATCAAAGATTGTCCTATAATTGAAAAAAGGGATAATTATTTATAGGTCATTGAGGTTTTGCAAAATATACTTTGGGGTTCTTCTATTTTAGAAATTGTATCATCGGGTCTCTCAGGTTTTAAAAATTATACTATCAGGTCTTTCCGTCCAAAATGAACGGAAATTGTCTGTTAAGTTGAGTTAAAACGACAATATTACCCTTTATGTTATATTTTTTCAAGTTCTTAAATTTTACATAATTATACTATTAGGTCTTTCTTCTTCATCTCTTCTCTTTCTTTTCGTTCATCCATGGCTCTCACTACCACCAGATTTTTTTTCCAAATCTTCATCTTTTTCTTATTTTTCCCCAAAATCATCTTACAATCCAATTACAATAAGAAAATGAATTCAACATATGTTTGTGTATCTGTTAATATTTTTTCTAGTTTTGTGCTTAATCCTTCATACCCTGACTTAAAACT
The DNA here is from genome assembly GCA_948099555.1 of Croton setiger. NCBI lineage: Eukaryota > Viridiplantae > Streptophyta > Magnoliopsida > Malpighiales > Euphorbiaceae > Croton > Croton setiger. Next base: position 35,831 of record CANUEY010633725.1, read on the forward strand.
TTCTAGCAATGGCTGCTCAAAGCATCTTAAAAAAAAAAAAAAAAACAAAACCCAGACACAGCGGCAACGATTTTAAATCAAAATTGTAAATCTAGAGGGCGATGGTGGTTGAGGCAGCGCCAGTGCTGACAGTTGAGGGCGATGGCTGCGGTGAAAATTGTTGCGACTGCCGGTGCTGTTTTTGTGAGAGGAGAAAAGAAAAGAAATTGAGAAAGATGTAAGAAAAGAGAAGAGGAAAATTTGAAAGAAGGATTATGAGAAGAAAAAAGGAATAAGATTGACGGATTAGAGTTAGGATGAAGGAGAGATGAGAGAGAAAGAGCCATGGAAGGAGTAGGACCCGGCGTATAGAGATAGTGCAGGAAGCTTATTTTTTTGAAAAAGGAGATGGAGAGATGAGGGAGAGAAAAACATGATATGAGGATAGAGAAAGAGAGAAGATGAAGAGTGAGAAGATGAAGAGTTGGAAAAGATGATTTAACGAGTAATTATTATGAAGATGAAGAGTTGGAGAAGATGAAGAGTTGATATAATGGTTTGATTTAAATATTGGGTTTAATTAATATGGTTCAATTCAAATAAACCAAATGGCAGTTTTGTCATTTTGAAAAATTTTAATTAAAATTGTCTGACTTTTTCAGTTGACTAACATTCATTCTGGACGGAAGGATCTGATAGTATAATTTTTAAAACCTGAGAAACTCGATGATACAATTTCCAAAATAGAGGGACCTCAGAGTATATTATGCAAAACCTTAGAAATCTATAAATAATTATCCCTAAAATCTGATTTCGCGCAACTTTAAATGCTAAATAATAATCAAAATTAAGGTTTCGTAATTCTAAAATACGAAACTAACTTACTACAAAAGAAGCAATTAGATGATTACACGTGATAAAGTATTGATAGAAATTTTTTTAAAAATAATTTAATGGTTTAAAATTTGAAGTTGCAAAACTAAATTACAATGTTAAAAGACCAATAAAGCAATGACATGTGTAAAACATCAGACGGAATCTTAGTTTCGTAACTTAAAATTACGAAATTAAATTGCATATTTCAAATCGAGAAAAGAAAAAAATGTGTATTCATGCCAGAAAAAAGTTTATAAATCTCTAAATAAGACTAGATTAATTTTTTTCCAAACATTATAAATTTTGGTTGAAATATTTAGAAAAATATAATTATTATTATATATTTAAAATTTTTCTATAAACATAATTCTTATTATTTTTAAAATTTTAATATTCATGTATATACATTTTATTTGTTAAAAATTTGCAATAAAATTTATAAAAATATTTCATATTTGCTTAAAATTTAATTAATTTTAATGAATATGTATTTTCTTATAACAATAACTATAAGTATATATTTCAAGTTTCAAGATATGCCACTGAAAGTTTTAAAATTTATTTGAAAGTAAATAAAATAAGATAGAACCTAGAAATTGAAGTTAAATAAAAAGAAAATCTAACATTTTTCTATATAAATGTAGGGAGGAAGTATTTTTATTTATAGTTGATAAGATCCATAAGTAAAATAATTAAATTTGATCTGTCTGTTAGCAGATGGTATCTCGGGAAAGGTTTCCTTCCTTTTTCAAGTAAATAAAATAATCAAACAATTATTTTCTTTTTCCAAGAAATAACGTTAATACCAATAATAGTTGTAAATAAATATTTATTAAGAGGTGATAAACAAATAAGAACAAAAGAGTAGGTTATGGAATTTATACAATAAGAACAAAAGAGTAGTTTATGGGAGAGGTGGGTCTGAGATTTTGGCTAATAGACTGTTGGTCCTCCTATTTTCAAAATTGAATCGACAATGATCAGACTGGGATTCGAACCAAGGTCCTCAAGGATGTTAAAATCCAACTACACCAAGACACCTTTAATGTATTGAATTAACATGATAAGATTTTATTGTGTAAGACACAACCATTCATTTTTTATGATTATAACAATTATTTATTCTTTCAATTAAGATTTTATTAAATAATTATATATTTATTTTTTTTTATTATCCTAGACAAGTCTGAAGATTAGAAGAGAAAGTTTAACTTTTCCGAAAAATTTAAAAAGATTTTAAAGAAAATTAAGTGTTTATTTGGAGAAATTAACAAATATTAGAAAACTCATATTTTTTATTTGCAGAAATTAACAAATATTAGAAAACTCATATTTCTAATTAAGAAAATGAAATATTTATTGGAATTAGTTTAATTATATTTTTATTAAAAAATTTAGGCGTAATTATTTTTGGGTCCCTAAGATTTGGCCTAATGTACTCTGGGGTCCTTCTATTTTGGAAATTGTATCATCGGGTCCCTACCGTTTGGAATAATAGATTCTGAGGTCCTTCCGTCCAAAAACGGCGTTAGTCAACAGAAAACGTCAACGATTTTTTTCTCCAATAAATATTTCATTTCCTTGAATTAGAAATATGAGTTTTCTAATATTTGTTAATTTCTGCAAATAAAAAATATGAGTTTTCTAATATTTGTTAATTTCTCTAAATAAACACTCAATTTTCTGTAAAATCTTTTTAAATTTTCCGGAATAGTTAAACTTTCTCTTCTAACCTTTAGACTTGTCTAGGATGATAAAAAAATAAATATGTAATTATTTAATAAAATCTTAATTAAAAGAATAGATAATTGTTATAGTCATAAAAGGTGAATAGTTGTGTTTTACACAATAAAATCTTATCACGTCAATTTAATATATTAAAGGTGTCTTAGTGTAATTGGTTATCATGCATCTTAACATCCTAAGGTCTCTAGTTTGAATCCTAAGGTCATGCATCTTAACATCCTAAGGTCTCTAGTTTGAATCCCGTGATCATTTTAAATTTTTACTGTGGTTTGAAAATTGGGTTTAATTAGTCCGGTTCGATTCAAATAAACCGAAGAGTATTTTTGTCATTTTGAAAAAAAACGTTGACTTTTTTGTTGACTAACGGAAAAAGTGGACGGAAGGACCTGAGAGTCTATTATTAAAAAGTTAGGGACCTGTCGATACAATTTTGAAAATAGAAAAATCAACGAATCTATTAGCCAAAATATCATAAATTAAAAAATAATTACCGTTTATGGAATCTATATAATAAGAACAAAAGAGTAGTTTAGGGGATCTGTGTATAATAAGAATCACCTGCTGACGTGACACCAACGACCAACCCAATATTCTATAGTTTCTCTTTGCTCTTTGGTTAATGACGTTTATCTTTTTGGTAAAGAAACTCAAAAAAATGTAATAACATGGATAAGTATTACCTAATAGGTACTTACTCAAATTTCCACATCCAATCCCTGATATTATATTGGGTATAGAGAGGAAGATCCCATACCGTTCTATCACTTGTCCCTATTTGAATTATATTCTTTGTCTAAACCTAATTTTCACGATTATGCTTTTATTCTAGTTTTTGAATAGCTCAATTATGCTTCTCCTTCGAATTTTTCTTCTTTTTCAATCAATTGTGCAATTGCATTTTTCATATATGCATCTTAATTTGTACGATTATGCATTTTTTGATTTCTGTCATTTAAAGCTAGAAGTTGATGGAAATCTCTTGTCTTTCTCTATTATTGTTATAATTAGACTTCAAAATTTTATGGAAATTCTTGATTAGCTTATCATATTTGCTCTTGTTTTCTGTTAATTGTTGCTTTTTGTGTAAATTTTATTATTTGCTCTCTTTGAGCAAATAACAAAATATTTCATTGAGAGTTCAGATTGTTGATTGAAAGATCAAATAACAAAAACTTTCATTGAGAATTCATATTGTTGATTGAGAGAGCAAATAATAGAATATTTGACTGATTTTTAATTTTTGATGTGGTAATATTGATTGATGTATATATAATTTATCAAATAAATGTATTTTCTTATACTGATGAGAAAACATGTGTATTTTACTGTTTATTTTTTGCTCTCTACTAGAAGTTATTTTGTATGAAATTTGATTTTACTACTTATTTGCAGGTTTCAATGAGTCCCATTAGTATTACTTCTATGGACATTTCTTCTATTGTAGCTTCTAATTTTGGGCATGGTTCCATTGATCATCCTGCAATTGATTTTATATTTTTTAATAATATGAATTTTGGTAATATTAGTGTGAAGGAAGGTCTTGAATTTTCTAAAAATTATATTTTAAAAAAGTGTATGCATGTAATTGCATTGAATAATAATTTTACTTTTCGTGTTAATCTCTCTAGTCATGAATATTATATGATTTAATGTGCTGCTGAACGTTATTAGTTTTTGCGTTGTGTTTTTTGTGCTAACAAGGGTGTTTGGTTAGTTAGAAGATATTTGAGTGAACATAGTTGTTCACATGACGTTATTAGCAATGAACATCATCAAGCAACATCACAAGTGTTGAATATTTGAAGTATGAGATGAGGATGAGTGCATATAAAAATGCTACACCACATGATGTTATGGATTTGGTTGTGGTTCGAGGTAAGCATGGTGTAAATATTAGTTACTTTAAAACATGCAAAGCCGTGCAATATATTTTTGATGATTTTAGAGGCTCATCTATACTTTCTCTTTGTGTGTATTTTCTTATACTTTTAAATAAATACATATTTAGTGAATTAATTATAGTTTCTACTACAAGTTTTTTTTGCTACAAAATCGATTCATTATATATTTATTTGTATTTATCTATTTTTCAAGTGCCATTACTTTTTTTAACTAGATTCTTAGAATAGATTCTTGTATTTTTTTTTTTTTATCTTTCAAGGTTTCTATTATGGGGTGGCATAAATATAGACCAGTTATATCTGTTGATTGGACCTTTTTGAAGGCTAAGTTTGGTGGCACTTTATATTGTAATGGATGAAAATAATCATATTTTTCTTATACTGATCGTGTGATTATAGATTCTGAGAATGATAAATTTTGGTTGTAATTTTTTGAGAACGATAAATTTTGGTTGTGATTTTTTGAAAAGCTTTGCTTCGCAATTAAGGTTCAGAAAATTTGGTTATTGTATTTGATCACAATCAAGCATTCCAAAGTCTATTTTTCATACTATTTGTTGTAAAGATTAACAGGTATAAATGTTGATGATTATTTTTTTAGATGTGTGAGTGCATCTCGAGTTAAAGATTTTGATTTTTTTTTTTTAAAAGATTGAGAATGTTAGAAAGGGAGCTGCACAATATTTTTGGGATACTGGTCTTGATAAATAAACTAGTATTTTTTATCCGAGAAAGAGATTTGGTATAATGATTATAAATATATTTCATTTCATGAATTCAGTTTAAACAAAAGTTAGAGAGTATCCAATTTCAGAAAATCGTCAATTTACCAATTAAATCATAAAGTTTAATATAATCAATTAATGAAAAATAGTCACTACACTAAAAAAATTAATAAATACAATTACATATGCATTTATTTTTGTGTTGTATTTTTCATAAAAAAAAAAATTATATTTTCTTTAGACTTTTTGCAGTTTTGCATTTGGTTCAGAGCGACAATATCAATAAACTTGAATTCAAAGTGTGTGTTCATTTTTAGGTTCAACCAGTAATTGATAGGTAGTTGTATTTTTAAAAAATATATTGTCTAGTTTATAATATAAAATAAAATCAAGTTGAATAAAATCAAATTTTTAATATCCATCCTAACCAGATTCGTCGGATCTGGTTTATGTTTTAAATAAGTAAAAGATTATTAATCCAAGTGCTGGTTCCAATCACACAATCGGTCCTATATTAATGGATGAATTATGGCATCGTATACAGAAATATATCACTGCCGTATTATTTTACTAAGCTGCAAAATGGAGGTTCAGATAATTACCCAAAGCTGCGTTCAACCTTCTTTCCCAACCCCACCCCACCTCAAAACCTACGAAGTCTCTCTAATCGATCAGTTCATAAAATCAAACTATATTGCAGTCATTTTTTTCTACCAAAATTGTCAGGAAACAAACAAAGATACCCAAAAAATATCATCCTTGCTCAAACAATCTCTACCCCAAACTTTAACTCGTTTTTACCCATTTGCTGGTAAAGTCATAGATACACTCACCATCGACTGTAACGATGAAGGTGTATATTATATTGAAGCTAAGGCTAACATTTCCTTATCACAGTATCTGAATCAACGTGATTCAGATTCATCACTTCACAAATTAAAGCCAGATGTATGTCTTGATTTTGATCTTCCTTGTGGGTCTCATATTGCTTTGATTCAAGAAACCACTTTTGCCTGCGGTGGTTTTAGCATTGCCATTTATATTTCTCACATGATTGGTGATGGTGCGAGTATATGCTTCTTCATGAGAGATTGGGCCGCTACTACTCGTAACTCGCCGGTCCAACACCCTTTCTTGAAAGGGGGTTCCATTTTTCCACAGTATGCTGAATTTCCAACAGAGGCGAGTCTTTTTGCTAATATACATGCCCCTTTTGCTAAGAAAGGGAAGATTATAACAAAAAGGATCGTGTTCCACGAATCTGGCATTGCTAAACTTAAATCAAAAGTAAGTTTAAATGGGGTTGATAAACCTACTCGCTCTGAGGTGGTGACTGCCATTCTTTGCAAGTGTCTTATGGCTTCTTTTAAAAACAAAACAGGGGTAGATACACCACTTGCTATAAATATTGCTGTGAATTTAAGAAACAAAGTGGAGCCTCCGATTCCAGAATGCTCGGTCGGGAACTTTTTGATGCTGGTTGGCTCAGTATTTCCGGCGAAGAAGCACGAGTTGTGCGAGTTAGTGAGTCAGATAAGAGAAACAGTAAAAAAAGTGGATAAAGATTTAGTGAAAAAGATACGTGAAGAAGGGTTTTGTTACTACTATGGTATGGTGAAAGAGTTAAGAGATACGTATGGTAGGCAAGGAGAAGCAGAGTTTGTTCAATTTAGCAGTACAACTGGCATTGGCTTTTATGAAGTTG
>CANUEY010634397.1:0-15258 GCA_948099555.1 Croton setiger
TATATATATATATATATATATATATATATCATTCGGTGATCGGTAACATTCTGAAATTACAATGGTTTTCACACATTCGGTAATCGGTAAATTACCGTCGGTAATTGGTATCGGTAATCGGTAATGAGACTAAAAAATTTCGGTTACCGACACCATTCGGTATCGGTAATGATAGTGGTAAAAAACTTATCGGTTAACCGATTACCGACCGTTCGGTAACGGTTACCGAATGCTCACCCCTACCTTTATGGTGCAAGTCATTTCATGTCTCGGCTTTGATTGACTTAGATGATTTGTAAATCAATTCTTTCATGTGCTATTTTTTATTATTCCAAGCGATCTATAAGCAAGTCATTCTTTATCATACTTTTGATTAAATTGAGCGAGCCCCAAATGTATAATTTCAAGCAAGGATTTCCAAGTGACCGTTGGAAATTTTAAATGAGAAATTGTTAGAAAATGTGAGTTAATGGTTAATTTGGAGTGGATTTCTTCATGATTGTGAGATCTTAACATGCTTTAATATATCTTTTTGATTTACATTGCATTTATGTCATTTTTGTGAATTCTTGGAAAATTATTTTCATAGTGATTTTATGTTATTTGTTCAAATAGAGCCCGTTATTCATCTAATATGAATTTACATAGCTAATCAACCAGGTTAAATCCAAATTGTTTAGCTGTAATTGTTTTTAGTTGTAAACGTATGCATTCAAGTGCTTTAATGGATGTTTTGATAAATAAGTCTTTACTCTTTAATAAATCTGTATAGTTGTCTCTCATACCTCTCAAAAATTTTTATCTTCATTCAGTGTTCGAGTTCGCCTTACGAAGCTTATGGTGCTACTAAAGAGTTTTTGTATTCAACTCTTGTATCCTAAGAGACAGACGCTCACGTATCCTCTCAATATGTTTCCAAGGGAGCAAATTTTTTTAAGGAAATCATTTGTAAATGAGTCTCGGTTTTCCTCACTGTTTTCTTTATTCGAACCAACAGTGACAGCTCTTTTCTAATTGTGTAAGAGCCACATTTCATTATCTTTATTTGGACATTTTGGACTTTTACCTCCTAATGCTTCAACTATTCAAGTGACGATTTGATACTCCATCGTCAAATTGTCCCTATGAATATGTTGCTTGAAAACCAAAGATTAAACATGAAGCATAATTGAAAAATAGAGATTTTAAAAATGGGAATTGGGTTTCTTCTAATATCTTCAAGAATGATCAACTTTAGAACATGAACATATTTTTTGTGATCATGAAGATGCTTCTAGTTCTATTAGACCCAGACCAATAAACCTTGGTTGTTTATGGAGTTATTGGACACTAAAAAAAGTTAAATTTTAATGAATATTGGTGACCCAAAAGAAAGAAATAGAATGTTATGTAATATTAGGTTTAATTTTTTGTGAACAAGAAGGAAGCTAACGTGACAAATATAAGTGGCAACCACATTTTGATGATGTTGCCACATATTCGACTCACTGAAATCTTATATTTACAAGGGGAAAAAAAGGTTGAGTACCATATTGAACGGTGGTATAAGATTAGATATTTGACTAAATAAATATACTCGTATTCCCATTAGTTGTGAAGATTTAGCTGCAGTTTGAGTTGAAACTGAACCTGAAATTTGGCGAGGAGAGCATGGAGAAGAGAGTATTAAAAACTCCTATTAATTAATTATTTATATTCATCAAAGTATTGATCCCCTTCTTTAAGACAACTTCGGTAGTACTAATCAGAATGTTAATTAATAAAATACCGTAGTATATCAATTTGCAATTACAAACTAGAGGAAGGAATTTGGGTGTTACCGGCCACATTATGAGTTATGACTTATTTCCCTTAAAAAGTTGCCTGGTGATTTTTCTACCAAGAAAATTTTATTTCCACAACTTGTCATAACTTTCTAACAACCCGAACAGAACTTCACATGTCCGTCCAGTCCCAAGTCCCAACATCTCCCTAAAACAGTCAACACATCAGACGCTTTGGAATCATTGCGGTCGCCAACCATTTTCATCATCGTCGTCCCTCCTACTTCCCATCCATCAAGATCAATTAGTGGTCCCACCTTCCCCATCTATCCACGTGTCCACCATCAATTGATCGGTGGACCATTCATTAACCGTCGTTTTATTCCATAACCCTGTGACCCCACCGGCTCTCTTCTTAACTTAAGTTAAGCCCTTTAAAATGGGTCATATTCGGATCGCCCAAACCGGTCGATACCCGAATTGACCCGGTCAAGCATGTTTTGCATTGGAATCCGTACTACAGCCAGTAATATTCTTCCACGTGTTTCAGTTTAACTGGCCCATCCTCTGGAATCCAATGAGGCTTTTCTCTCGGTCCATTTATCCATTCACATTATAAAATCCAACACAGGGACACTTCCTCCTTTGCTCCACCCACAACGAGGAAAAACTCAAAAATGGCGCGAAAATCCCAAATTTTCTTCGGAATTTCTTCGTCATTTCGCGTCGCCACCCTTCTCCTACTCCTCTTTTTCACTCCAATCTCCTGCGGCGGCCACGATTATCGCGATGCTCTCCGCAAGAGCATTCTCTTCTTCGAAGGCCAGCGGTCCGGCAAGCTTCCTGCAGATCAACGCGTCAAATGGCGCCGCGACTCCGCTTTGCATGACGGCGCTTCCGTCGGGGTATGCTTCTTACTTTAAAAGCTGTTATTTTTCTTTACAACGGCAACGACATTGTGATTTTAATGTCTCCTTCGTTATTAATTTTCACAGAGGGATTTAACGGGAGGATACTACGACGCCGGAGACAACATTAAGTTCGGGTTTCCTATGGCATTTACAACGACTTTACTCTCCTGGAGCATTATCGATTTCGGCAGAAATATGGGGCCTGAGCTGAAGAACGCCGTTAAGGCAGTGAAATGGGCTACCGATTATCTGTTAAAAGTAACGGCATTGCCAGGCGTCGTCTATGTACAAGTGGGTGATGCCTACTCCGATCATAACTGCTGGGAAAGACCAGAAGACATGGATACGCTCCGAACGGCGTATAAGATCGATGCATCCCACCCAGGATCCGACGTGGCCGGTGAAACTGCTGCTGCATTGGCCGCAGCGTCGATTGTATTTCGATCACGTGACTCCGCCTACTCAAGGCTACTTCTCGATCGAGCCGTTAAGGTACGTCGCTGTCACACTGTATCGTTGCCTTTTTTCACATATACTGCCCTTTTCCGCTAGAGATGTGCAAGTAAATAAGTTACTATGATAAATTTATGATTGTAGGTTTTCAACTGGTTAAAAAAAAAAGTAACAGTTAAAAAATACAGTAGTACACTAGTTACTAAAACATTTTACCCATGGATCTTTTTATTTAACCTTTTGTGATAAATAAGGAATTTATTTTGTCGTTACTTTCATGTGTTTTTTCGGTTAATCCTTAAATGGCAACTATTAATATTGGTTCCCAGGAATATTTAAGTGAAATTTAGACAGGGAATGAGTTTATGTGAATTAGAATTTGTCTTAAATTGGAATGTGGGGGCTGTGGGGTACCCATGTCTATTAAAATCATGTTTCTGATAGCTCTGAAGCTATGTAAGCTCTGATTAAAAAAAAAAAAGTTATGTAAGCTCAATAGTTAATTAGTGATATGGAGTCAAACATTATCGCTCTTATTTTTTAAATTAGTCAATTAATCATATGAACTTACTATACATACATATATGACATGTATTTGCTTCCCCTAACCGTCGGATTTGGAACTATTGGGGGTGACTAGTGTACATAACAACGGTAATTTCATATTAGTTGGATGCAATTATATAAAAACTGACCGTTGGTGTATAAAACGGTAACATTACAGGTGTTCGAGTTTGCGGATAGACACCGGGGTGCTTACAGTGGGAGTCTACATAAAGTGGTGTGTCCTTTTTACTGCGACGTTAACGGCTACCAGGTAAGTATAAAATAGGAAGAAAAAACAAATCGCAACCGTTGGATTGAATGAATGAAAAAAGTCAAAATAGTAATAAAGTTGATAAATTGCAGGACGAGTTGCTATGGGGAGCGGCATGGTTGCACAAGGCTTCACGCAGGCGTGAATACAGAGAGTATATAGTGAGAAACGAGGTAGTTCTGCATGCTGGAGATACCATTAACGAGTTTGGGTGGGATAACAAGCATGCTGGCATTAACGTTCTTATTTCCAAGGTAAAATATAAAAAATTACTTTCTTGTTTTTTTTAATTTGCTTGCTGTTACAATTTTTTAATCTTACATGTTTTGTCTTCTTAGAAGAGTTGTTCTTTCTGTCCTTTGATATTTGTTTGGTAGTAGTTTTTTTTTAGGTTAAAGTCATGAAATTTGTAAAGTGTGAGTGTCACATGGCGAGGAATAAGTAGTGTTTGGACCCACATGATTAGGATTTAAGTAGATTTGATTTTAGTTAAAGCCTAGATCAATGGGAAACGAGTTTATGAAAAACTTGATGATTGCACATGATTAGCTTAGATTTTGGTTTTTATTTTTCTGCATGTGAGACCCAATTTCGACATTCTCTTTCTTTATTATTGAAGCCAAAAGGCTTGTCCACATGATTATTATAGCCAATCACATACTCTCTCCATCCCTTCTAAATAATTGCACATTTACAAAAAAAAAAAATCACATTATACTTATCAAGTGCTATAATTTAAAATATACAATAATTCAGTGGTATATTAGTTTTTCTGGGCATAATAAGTTGTAAGTTAGACTTTTTTTTTTTTTTAATAATACGTATAGTAAGAAAAAGAAAAGGGGAAAAAAAGCCAATAAATTAGGGAGTTGGAGATGTGTGTTGTCTCTTCAGATGAGAACATAAAAAAAAGTCTAAACATACTTCATTTTAGATCGGACTAAAGGGAGGATGGGTCCCCCGGAAATTGGTGATAATGGATGATAGTAAAACTGACCTCCATTCCATGACCATCTGCATATTGTCATGTGCCCAAAGGCTGGGGCTTTCTTCTCTCTCGTCCTTTCCTTTCCATATTTAACTTTTCTTCAAAGTGATTCTGACTTCTCGATTTCTGCTTTCTTAGTTTTCTATTCCATTTTTTTCATTGAAACTAACACATACCGGACAAATATAACTCTGCCTTGTTTATATTATATAATTTAATTACTTATAATTTACAGGAAGTGTTAATGGGAAAAGCCAGCTATTTCCAGTCTTTCAAGCAAAATGCAGATGGCTTCATTTGTTCTTTATTGCCTGGAATTTCTCATCCACAAGTCCAATATTCTCCAGGTATCTATCTTATTACATTATTATTGTTAAACAATTCACTAAGACAGCTAAGCCGCAACGTTAATTATCCATTTTATTAGCTTTCTAGCATTAGCATTATTACATTATCGTAGAGAAACACGTGACGACCTCCATTTTTGTCAACTCTCCACTTATCATTAAGAATAAGTTTCAAGAAAGGAATTGATATAAGCTCACTTATTGATGAAGGTGGGCTCATTTTCAAAGCTGGAGGGAGTAATATGCAGCATGTAACATCATTGTCTTTCCTACTTCTCTCCTACTCTAATTATCTAAGCCATGCCAATAAAGTCGTGCCATGTGGTGGCATCACGGCCTCCCCCGCTCTTCTCAAGCAACTGGCTAAACGTCAGGTAACCATAGTTATATATGTTCACGTGAATGAAAGGGGTATTTTTGTAATGTTTGTAGTAATATAATAATAATATTTTGTTGCGGGGGTCCTACCAGGTGGACTACATTCTTGGGGATAATCCACTTAGGATGTCGTACATGGTAGGGTATGGTGAACGTTACCCACAGAGGATTCACCATCGAGGCAGCTCATTACCATCGGTGCAGGCCCACCCGGCCCGTATAGGATGCAAAGCTGGGTCTCGCTATTTCTTAAGCCCAAATCCGAACCCAAACGTACTAGTAGGAGCAGTAGTGGGTGGGCCGAACGTGACGGATGCATTCCCAGATTCAAGGCCCTTCTTTCAAGAATCAGAGCCCACAACTTACATCAATGCGCCTTTGGTGGGCATACTCGCTTACTTTGCAGCCCACTCTTAATAATATTTAAACTTTGAAGCATGTAATATAAATGATCTGATGTAAAAAGGGAAATTGAGTGGTGTGCGAAATGGTCACCCTACTATTAAGTGATGCCTGTTTCCTATTATTGTCAAAAGATTCCAATTGTTGGTAATGAAGAAAAGAATTGCTTTTTATCCCGAAATATTTCCTTTTTGTTTTTCTTTTTGCTTGTGTATTTCCAATGAAAGTAAAGTGATGAAGGTCCAAGGTGCAACTGTAACTGCGTAAGATTAGTTATCTACAAAACAAAAAGCCTCAAGAGTTTGGCCCATAAATAACCTCATTCAATCATCAATCAGTATTAGAAAATAAGATTGATTACTTTCTTTTGATCCTAAAGTCTGAATCAAAACAAGGAAATTCGACTTTACACAAACTGGAAAAAAATTCAATTCCTTCCATTCTATCGTTGAGCCAACTCCCATTCTAACACTCTCAATCTACCTCTAGAAAGAATATAATGAGAATCACTTTATTGGCTGTAAAAATAGATTGTCCGATGTTGTCAATCTACTATTTTTTGCTTTTTCTAATTGAATACGGCAAACTCATGCAAAATTAAAATCATATTTAAAATTTATAAGTCTAGATCTTTCTGATAACGCATATTTTGTGGCATTTCACAATCTTTTCAAATTTCTTGATAGCCGGTGACAGCTAGAATTTCTGACAATAGAGAAGATTAGCTAAGCTGACCATTTTTTAGTTTAGTACTCCATGTTTTCCATGGTTTTCAAAAAGGCCATTGGATTTTGCAAATAATAATAATAAACATAGGTTTTATTAATTTGTATTGTTGGTTATTGGTCTGTATTTTACTTAGTTGACTAATAGTTTTCAACTGTAATAATGTATTAAGAAACAGCTAACTAATACATAAAAATATCATTATCAAATTATCATTTTTAAAATATAAAATAACCATACTCTTCGAAACATATTGACTAAGTCAAATTTTTTGAATTATTCTACAATTTATAGTAAGTAGAAAGTGTAAGTAATATCCTAATCAAAAAGTTTATATTGTCAGAAAGGGGAGAAATGTTCAAAACAAATACAATTTTTGTTTTTTAAATGATGAAATTACATTTTGAATGATTTTTTTACATATTCAACTTCATTAGCTTATCAAATAAAAAAATCATATTCAACTATAAGTAATTTAATTGATTTTCAGTCCTCACAACTTGATACTTGGGCTTTATTAGTAAAAGAAATTAAAATTGATTTGACATACGAGTGGTCTTGTGGTGTTAAGAAATTCTTGTTAATTATGAACAATGATATTTCTTCAATGAATCAGGTAATATTTGGTTATTATAATTTTATATTTAAAAAATATAAAATTATAATATTGTTCTCGGTCTGCTGCGCGAGGAAGGACGAAGGAGATGACAAATTTCCATTTTGGTCCTTCTTTTCCTGTTATGTGCATTTTAGGTTTCTAATAAAAACCGCTACCATTTTGTTGGAAGACCCATTGTTAACGAAAAACTGTTAACTTTCTAATGGAAGAACGAAATCTTTTGTTTAAAAAATACGGAAAAAATTTATTGAATATATCAAAAGACAGTAAAAATCGTAATTTTCTAAAATATATATATAAAAAAAAACAAATAATGATTCCATTACTATCATCCTTCACATGAAGGTAGTTGCTTGGTTTCTTCTTGATTGAGGACGCGTTGACTTGACTTCTCTACTCTTTTTTTTCTACCCTCTCTCATATTTTCTATTTATCATCGTCTTTTTTAATTAGATCTTACAGACAACCAAACACTTCTTAATTTTCCACCTCTTGCTAATCCAACTCAACATTTCTCTTTTCTCATCGATTCACTTCACCCATCAATCATGTATTCAACAAATCCGTCGTCTTACGACAACAGATATTCCGGTACGCCATCGCCGATATTCAGTAAGGATTCGTCGTCCACGAATGGAGTTACGGTGAGTACGACTAGCACATACTACAGTACTGACAATTCTCAATTTTCTTTGGAGCTTGAATCGAAGAAGAAGGAACCATGGTCAACTGGACTTTGTGACTGCTTCTCCGATTGGCGGAACTGTGAGTTAAATAAAATAATTTACATAAATGTTTTCCTTTAACGGTGGCGCGTTTTTTGCACGCTCAGGCCATTATAGCGTGGGTATATTCTGAATTACATTTGTCGGTGGGTTTTACAGGCTGTGTAACATTTTGGTGCCCATGTGTTACTTTTGGACAAGTTGCTGAGATTGTCGACAAAGGATCATCATGTAAGTAATTTTGTAACTAATTATTTATTATCTGGTCTGGTGCTACTTGATAGTTGGTATTGTTGATTTATAGAAAAGATCGATTTTAATGCTTTATTTTTTTATAATTATTAGATTAAAGCTATCATTTGCATAATTGTTATAGATCATATTGTTCCTACTAGAAATTTGATATACTTTTGAAAGAGAAAGTCCCCCAGTACCAAAATGAAAGAAATGAAGTCAGTTCTTATTAGAAATTTGGTATATTCTTCATTCTTGTCGTAAAAATTCCACAGAATACCAAAATGGAAGACAAATTCCATATGATAGTTCTATTGTCATAAAATTGAAAAAAGAAAAAGAAGCCAATTTGTAACATGGGGAAAGGGAGTGAAGACTGATTCCAAGAAATCCTAAACTCTTCTATCAGCAAAAATTTCCCCCCTTTATTGAGGAGAATCTGATGTTTGTTTTCCTAATATAATATAAACATGAAGTTTCTGAAAATGCTGAATTTAAAATTGTTGCAGCATGTGGGGTGAATGGAGCACTATATACTCTAATCGCTTGTGTGACTGGATTTGCCTGTTGCTACTCGTGCTTCTATAGAGGAAAAATGAGGCAGCAACTCGCTTTGAAGGAGAGCCCTTGTGGGGATTGTTTGGTTCATTGCTTCTGCGAATATTGTGCCTTATGCCAAGAATACCGTGAGCTTAAATCTCGTGGATACGACATGTCTATTGGTAAAAAGATTTAAACTTTTTCCTGGGTTGTGCTTCAACGTTTCTGGGTTATCATAAACTTGGAGGTTTTTTGTGACTAATATATATTTTGGGCATTTGATATAGGATGGCATGGCAATGTGGAGGTAAAGAATCGGATCTTGGAGATGGCTTCAGTGCCGCCAACGGTTGAAGGTGGCATGAGTAGATAGTATGGGAGATTTAAGAACTCTTGTTAAACTATAGTAAATGTCGTAACACGAATGAAATGGGTATTGCTGTCATGTAATCAGCTAGGCTTGAAGATACAAAGAAAGATATCAAGAGCAAATTTACAGAACAAGCAGCTAATGTGTAAATTTGATATGTAATGGTGTTTATTAAGAGGAAAAATAGGTGAATGAGTTGATAGAACTATTTTCCAACTCCCTTTAATAGAAATTGCTTTTCGTCTCCGTTAGTATTATTTGCCTTGTGGAATCTAAAGCTTAATTTACAAGCTTCATTTTTTGCAATTGTCGGAAAAAGGAAAATGGAAACCCTTAAAGGCTCAATTTTTATTGAAGAGCAGCTAAGCTACCTGCATTAACTGGGCTCACAGTCATCTTCGTACAAAACTTGTTTCCTCTATATACACAGTAGGGCTTATGTGGTTGAATGTAATTACATTCAATCAAATACATTCACAATGAAATCAAAATTACATTCTGTTTCCACCAACAAAACTGCTTGGAGTTCTGAATATTGGCCAAAAAAATAGTGCATCATTGAATTACTCAATCCGGATAAAAATCAGGGTCCATGGCTGGACCTTTCCGAAGTTTATCTTGTAGTTCCAACTGCTTTGGGACGACAAGCTCAGTACCCTCACCCGACATGGAAAAATATCTTTCTAATACCATCTGCAAGAAAAATGAAGGTAAACAATATAAGAAAAGAGAAAAGGGGCTAGTATCTAGCAAGGACGGGATCTTTCAGAAGTGCAATATCCATATCATACCACAGCCGCATAGGCATCAATGCTCTTTTGCCGAGTACTCTTCCTCAGACCCCTGAAAGAGTTCACACACATACAATCATCTATCCACCACCTTTCATCAACTCCATGCAACTATATAATGTTTGGATGCTAAGTAAGAACCTGTTATGATATTTTCTAATCATAATGTAACTACCTCTATTAACTGCTAATTTCTGAGAAGGATAATCATTGCTTAATAGCAAACTATAGCATTCAATTTTCAAGCATTTCAATCTCCAAAAATCAATTTACCAATTGCATAAACTCCTCTATTCTGGCTGTTATTTCTATGCAGTACCCTACATCTAAACAAGAATCAGAAATCACATTTTAGTAGGGTGTCAAAATAAAATGTTTTGTGCATAACAATTACATGTCAATCATGCGGTGAGTGGCTTCCATTGATGTTCCATGTTCATCCTGCAGATATACCCTCCAACCCCTACATTTTCATAAACATCAGTCAATATCCAATCTGAAATCATCACAAGTAATATGATTCAAGAAAAGGGGACGAAGCCAATAGAAAACTAGATAATTTTTAAGCTAGTTTTTCTAAGCAGTGAGTTCACCTTTCAGCTGCTCGAACAGCAAGTCTTCCAGCAACACTACGAACTTTGTTGGATTGATGAGTTTCCTTTCCGTCTGAAGATTTAGGAAGCCCAATTATAAACTCATCTGCCTCCTATGAATTCTCAGTTACCATATGAAAAGAAATTAAGAACACGCACTTTAAATTCAATGTTTTGTTGTTTCAATTATGTGTTATTATTAGCTAGAAATTCGAACCTCATCTTCTGCAATATCAAGAAGGCGAAGTTCAAGCTTTTGTCCCCGCAACTCCAAAACCTAACACAAAATCAACTAGAATCGAACAAAAAATAAATGAAATAAAACAAATAATTACCGTAAGAGGACGAAAGGAGAAGCCTTTGCTGAGTGCAATGCCAGTGCGAGACAATCCCAAGTCTATGCCGACACTGAAACCTCCTCTCCAATTAGAGTCGCTCTTCCGGCGAAGAGCATTTGGGGGAATTTCTTGTATGGACAATACAGCCCTTAACCTGAAATCATGATTGTAGGTTTGAGGTAATGGAAGTTGAAGAGAATAAGAGACACTGGAGACCTTCGGAGGAGACTTTATGGTAGGGAATGACTCTGCTAATTTAAAGAAAGGGCTCTGTAATGAACACATTTATGAAGAGCGACAGTGGTGGAGTCTGAGCTTCAATTGTTGACGATGTTTCCCACTTAACATAAATAGCTTCTTTTTTTTTTTTAATTATTTTTAAATGTAAAAATAATTTCTTATATAGCTAGTTATTTAGATAAACTCGTAACTTTTTCAGAAAATTGTTCCTATTATATTCATATTTTTTCTTTTTAGTTCTGACTGTTTAATGAGCTTGGCTTTTCCGTTTATATATTTGAGTTCATCTATAGACTATACCATACCGTTATACATCTCCTACCAAAATAATTAGGGTTAACAAATTTAGACCAAAATTAAGAAATTGAACAAAACTTAACTGTATTGAATCGAAAATGCAGTTAACCAGTTGGTCCATCTGGTTAATGGTTTGAAATCTAAAAAATTACATTTAGTCGATCAGTTAGCAGTTATGATGGTGAAAAAATCGAACTGCCCGAAAAACGAAAACTACCTCATAAAAATCATAAATTTAAACCAAAAATCTATTCTTCTATGCCTCTCCCTCCTACTTCATTTCTCATCTCTCTCCCTTATTTTTTGCTCTGAACTTGATCAAATTGCCTAAACATAGAGATGTTAGTGTTCCAGCATAGAAAACAGTTCTACAAAATGAGCAGACAAACCGTAAATATAAGTAAGCTGTAGATAAGGATAGGCGACGGAAAGTTTTCGATGTTAGAGATCAATTGATGGTGTTGTTGCATAAGAAGAGTTTTCCAGTTGGAACTTATATTAAGTTGCAGCCAATGAAATATAGCCCCTAATCAATCCTTAAACACATCAATAATAATTCCTAGTTGGTGGAATTTCCAGTATGGGTATCTCCAAGACATTCAGTATGGCGAACATATCCGTATCTCACAATTCTAACATTCCTTTGTATCCGGACCTTCCACCAAACTTGAGAACGAGGTTTTTTTCAAGTGGAGGAGATTGATGTAGACGAGATTGGTTTGCGATTCCTAAAATTAGCAAACCGATCCAAATAGGTTAACTAGTTGGCAATATTATTTTAGGCCTTAAAATATTGCTTAGTGGCCTTTTGATTTAGTTATAATTTTAACAATTAATTTTACGGTTTATTTTGTTCATACTTAGTAATTTCTCTATTTTGGAGGAAACTTTTGCTTAATAATATTTGAGACTTCTCTAAAACCTAGTTAGAATTTTCTGTGAATGCTTATGTTACGTTACTTTTTTTTTCCCTTCTTCTCTTCTCTTTCTCTTTCAATCTTTCTGATATCTAAGGTCGCAGATTGAAATGGAAGTTTAAAGATCTCGCAAGGATCACACAACCTACTCACTCTGTTTTTCCTTGTCTACTCTTCATAACAACACAATTTGCTCCTCTTTCGTAATCTCTGAGGAAGAGCATCGACCAAAGCACCCGCCTCGATCCTTCACCCCCAAGAGTAACGACCACTCTGCCAGTCACACTTTGATCCAGAGATGACCAACAACATGTCAACCCTTTCTTTTGTTCCCTCTATTCATCATAACCATGATAAATGCCAACTCCCTAAGCAACCTCTACAAGGTATTTGATTTTCAATTGAATTTAGTGCTGCGTATTTGGATTTTAAATTTTTATTGAATGAATTAAGCATGTAGTTATGTGTGTTCGATTTTGAATTTCATTTAGTGCTTTGTGTTTGATTTTTGAATTGAGATTAAATGAGTTAAGCATGTATTATAGGAATTGTGATTGATTTAGTGTTTTTATATATTATTGAACTTAAAATTGTAATTTTAGTTTTTATAATCTGTATAATTTTTGGCTTAAAAATTGAACCAAGACAAATCAAATCAATTTTCAGAGTTTGTTTGTTTTTTTTTTTATTTCTTAGAATTTCAGTTTAATTTACAGTGCAGAAAATAAAGGGTGAAATATTTGCTCAGTTTTATTGGTTTAGTTTGGTTTACGAAACTAAAAATGTTCATCCTTAAAAATCATTGCTAAAATTATGGGCGAGAGATATCTGAAATTTATATAATTTATTAATATTTTTGTGTTTTTATTAATAGATTGAGTTTATAAAAATAGATGTTGTTTTGATCAAAGTTAATGTCATGTTTATAATTAGATATGAGACATAATTTATTAATATCATTGTTTGAATTTATTAGTGACCAAAAACCATCAGTTTTAACGAAAAACTAATGAAAGAATAAAATAGTACAATGGAATTAAACTATGAGCACAAATAATTTTTTTTTTTTTTAAAAAAAAAATATGGGACAAAATAGTTTAATTTTTGAAAGCACGTGGATCAAATCGTATTTTTCATTTGATAAAATTATGGGAGAGGTATATGAAATTTGACTTTACTTATTATTAGGTTCTTGTGTTTTGATTAATATGCTAAAAAGGCTATGTAGTTTATGAAAAGGAAAATTTACAAAATTCTCTATGTATTTTAATAAATTCTACATTTTTGTCCCTTTGTTTAAAAAAATTTGTCCCCCTAATTTAATTCCATTGATAATAATATCCTTCTGTTAGAATTATTAAGAAATGAAAGGTTAACATTTATAATAGACTTGGTGAAAATTTGAGGACTAACTTAAAATTTTGCAATTTTCATTTTAAAAGAAAATAAAAATTATTATCATTTTATATCATCATTTTCAGGTATAAAATCTGTTCCAACAAAAATGTCCCCTAAATCGCAAGTTCAATCCTCAAAAAATGTACTGTATCAAAAAGTCATCATGTCATTCCATCCACAAGTTGCTCCTCCACGATCATTAAGGACATTATCCATATCACTTTCAATGCATAATTAACTCATCTGCTCATCGAATGCTTAATTTGTCTTTTCAATGCCCAAATTCTCCGCTTACTGTTTATCCTTTTCGTTATAATTAAAAACAAAAAATACAAAAAATTAAAAAAGGAAAACAACAGAAACAAACTCAACCCAAATTTAATCAATTTATCATAATTCACAGGTCACCAAATATAATGGAAACAGTTCGGTTTTTCATCGAAACTTACCAAATCAAAAAAATCAATCTCAAATAGTTTTACATAGAACTGAAGCTTAAGAGGTGAGTAATTAATCTATATCCAAATCGGAGTCATCATACAGTCAGAAAAGCTTGAAATTGACATTGGTAACTCAGTGATCCAAACGGGTCCGATAATTTGACCCGCCTCAATCTCCGATTCCGGCCACAAATCGAAGGCAAACTTGCCACCATCTTCGCCTGCGGAGTAGTAGCCTCCAAATAGCCATCAGAGCAACATAACAGCAACAGTGGTCTAAAAACTTCTATCTTTCTCTCTATTTCAACTTATGCCTCTCATTCTCTATTTTGTTGGAAAACCTTTTTTAATTTTATTTTTTTAAAATTAAAATTGCAAAATTTCAAGTTAGTCCACAAAATTTTTACCAAGCCCACTATAAATATTAAACTTTCGTTTCCTAACAATTCTAACGGAAAATTGATAAAAAGTTAACCGAAAGTTATCATTGTACAATAGAATTAAATTAGAGGTAAAAATATTTTTTCAAAAAAAAAAAAAAACAGAAACAAAAATGTAGGATTTGGTAAAATAGAGAGACAATTTTATAAATTTCCCTTATAAAAATTATACTTTCATACCTTTTCGTCTTAATTTCCCTTTAATTTACTTCGTTTCTCAACTGTAAAAATAACAATAATACGTTAGTCATTTTAATTACATTTAATTAATCTTAAAAGATAACTTCAAGGTTGATTTAACTTAATTTTAGATTCCTGTATTTTAGGTAATACTTTATTTACTCCTTGTATTTTAGGTAATATTATTAAGTCCATGTATTTTGGCTAAATACACTATCAAGTTCCTGTACCTTAATACACTATCATCTCCCTATACTTTGGCTAATACAACATATTGGATGAAATAAAAGGAATTACAATGAAAGAGAAATGGTTTATATATATATATATATATATATATATATATATATA
>CANUEY010634647.1:0-22360 GCA_948099555.1 Croton setiger
GAATTTTTGGAAAAAAACTAAAAAATGGTAACTCAAAACATAGGAATAAAATAACATTGTAATTTGAATTTGATCATGCGCGACTGGCTGGAGATGATGCGTCTGTTGCTCGTTGTTTTTTATCATGCGCGACTGGCTGGAGATCACCGTCATCGGTAAAAAATCTTCATAAATTCCACTATACCCAAAACTTTAATGCAGTTAAATCCTTCTGCTTCACCCATTTGCAGGAGCAACGACAACCGCGAAATCACGGAACGGATTCAGTAACTCTCTTTCTTCGCTCGCTAACATCACTCGTCCGATTAGCGCAAGGGACTAAGGCGTCCATAGTCATCGTAGCCGAAGAAGCGGCAGCGGGAACGGCGGCGACAGCAGCTTCACGGTGTTGTTCGAACAACGTCCTGACTTAGAATCGGTAAACATTTAAATTGTAATTTATGTTTTGTTTTTATTATTATTATTATTATTATTATTATTATTATTATTATTATTATTATTATTATTATTATTATTATTATTATTATTATTATTAATAAGTGGCCTCAATTGGTAGCATTTAATTTTTTATTTTATTTGTAATTTATGTTTTATTATTATTATTATTATTATTATTATTATTATTATTATTATTATTATTATTATTATTATTATTATTATTATTATTATTATTATTATTATTATTATTATTATTATTAACTTTCCATATTGAAATAGTTCAAAATTAGGTACCACATTTATGAACTATCCATAACTTTTCATTTTAAATTTCATTCTTTAAATTGGAAATGAATGTTATAGAAAATGGTAAGAAATATTTAAATGTTAAAAACATTTAATGTAATGCATAGTTTATTTAAAAACATTAAATTAGAAATAGTTTTCAAATATAACCCAAAATCTTGTTATTATATATATATATATAGATATTAAACAACAAATTATCAAGATATGTTAAATTTTTTAATGCAAATTTAAGAGGAAAATATAATAGATACTAATATAATTCAACATTCATTTACGCTAATTACTATTATTTAAATGATTAAAAAATTCATATCAAATCACATCGATTATTTTATATTGAGATAAAGTGGTTATAATTTCGTTAAAGGATAATACATATTAATGTTATTAAATATAAAATAAATGAGATAAAGTGGTTATAATTTCGTTAAAGGATAATACATATTAATGTTATTAAATATAAAATAAAAATGAATAGTATTTGTTTGAGAAGTAAAACTCTGTTTAATATGTATAAATAATTTTTCTTTACTTATTACCTTTATTTTTGCCAAGACTGAATATTTAAAATCTATATGGTGAAAATCACTTTTTTTTTCCTTAACACACCATAATCAAAGTCTAATTATGAAAATTTTTTACAATACATCAATTTCTCTTTAAAATTTATGTTTTTATGTAAGTTAGTCAACTACTATAAATTTTAAAATTTTTTTTCATATTTTTAAAACTGATTACATAAAATTTTACTTAATGGAACCCTAGACCAAAATTTAAAATTCTTGCAATATAAAATGAATCATCTTTCTCAATTTCGAATAATTTTGCTATTCTGCCTATCGAAGAAAACATATGTTATTGAAACTAATCTCCATTTTGCATTTTGATTTTTTTATAATATTCTTCGGTATTACTCAAACTTTTATCGTATCATGATTTCACTTGTTCTTCCCTCTTCTATTATTTGTTAGAAATATATTCAATTTCCAATGATAGTTCACACTGATTTTAAAATTTTATTTTCGATTAGGTATTTGACAATTTTATTTTATAATTTTGTAGGAAATCTCAAGAGCTAATCTCTCCATCTTTGGTGCCACAGATACTTTTCTTTTCATCTAACTCTTTTCTATTTTATTTTCTTTATTGGTTTTTATATACAATATCAAATTTTCTTTATTTTTGTTAAATTTTTATATGAATTGATATTTGACCTTTTTTAAAATTGCATAAATAAAATGATATTTTATTAGTTTTCAATAGATTTTTTATCAAATTTTTTATTTTGAAAGTTTCGATTTAATGGATTTTTTTTTGCTAACTTATTTTGGTTGCATATTGTGTAAGATTACAAATAACATCTTACGAGATAGATTTTGTTTTTGCCAAAATAATACAAAGTAGATTCACTTTTGAAAGAGTTAATAATTATTTTTCCATAAACAATAAATCCAACAAAATATTTAGAAAATGTCTGAAATTGTTAATTTTTTTAAACTTTACAACTGAGATTGAAATATTTACATAATATTATTTTTTATTTTTTATTTTTTGAAACATGTACTATTGAAATTAGCAAAATATGTTATGCTTTATTGTATGAAATTTGAATTTTTTTTATTGTAGTTATTTTTAAATTTTTTCAACTAATATTTATAAAAGTTATTGTAAGCCACATTACTGGAACGAGGTCTATCCTCCACAAGGTCGTCACTTTTGAGATTTAGAGGTGCAAACGACCAATGTTATCCCAACAACAGGAGGAGATCCTTGCCTACTTGTTTGCAAAACAGGTCGAGGTCGACCAGGACCAGGTCGGTGCCAGGGAGAGTCGACCTTAAGGTCAGCTACTTTTATCTCAAGTTAATTTCCTTGGACCCTTAACCTCTTGGCCTATTGGGCTCCTATATTTTCGGGATCATTTGACTCCTATTGGATGCGAGAATCTCAAGCTACCAACGACTTAGATCCACTATAAATAGGGGTCGAGACATCATCTAACGAATTAATTGCTTTCTAAATTTTCAGGTATGAAATTATTATTGTTTTCATTAATTTACATGTCAAAAAGGTATATGATGCATTTTTGAGGTTAAACAAATATTTCACATGATAATTTATATTTAAATTGTAATTACATTTAAAAGGGACATATTTGAAACTCTCATAGAAAATATCATATCATTAAAAAATAATAAGAATATAAGTTAGCCAAATTGATTAGTTAGTATTAACATTTTAATTTCGATAATCTCAAATTTTAATAAGTGCAACTTGATTGAAACATAATTTTTAAATGATGCAATATGTTTTTAGATTTTTGTAGTATATAAAATATCATTGAGATAGAAATTAAGGAATGAGGATCTATGTTTTCATCAAGTCTCCGGCAAGCTTAGATTAAAACCTAATAATTTTATATTAATGAAAATGATCACAGATTGATTAGAATTTATTTATTTTTTAGATCTCTGATTTTTTTGCAATATGAATAACTGTAAGTATAAAAAAAAAACATCTCACTGTTTATTTCATATCCTCAAAACATATTATATATCATCGAGTAATAACATAGAAAATAAAATTATTATGATTGTTTTTGTTTATGAAGAGGACTAATAAATCAACATATTACGTTAATTATATTTCTCTTAAGAACATATTTAAGACGATGATAATTTGATCTGTAATTAGAATGAATCAAATACACAACCTTTTACTTATATAGATGGAAATTTATTTCTAAATAGAAATATATATATATAAAGATTCACAGTTTTGAAAACTCTTCCAGTTTAGATATGCTTTTCGGGGCAAAACAATAGTTTTTGGTGATGATTTTAGACAAATTATCACAATTTTTATCCTTTTAAAATAAATATATAATATTAATAAAGATTATTCACACTTTTTATTTGATGGTATTTTAGATATTAGATAGAATATCATCCATGCAGAACTCAATTCGTCCTATTTATAGTCATTCTACAAGGTCTTGAAGTTGAAAAAGAATATGAGACTGCAAACAAACCAGCCATGTATGAAGTTAGATCATTTAAGAGAGTTCTCAGAGTGGATTTTATCCATTGGGGATGACACTATTGGAAATTCTATAGATGTAGTAGATAAAGTTCGTATACCTTCTGATTTGCTTATACAACATTTAGACGATCCTGTTCATTCGATAGTTGAAAATACATATCCAGACTTTGTTCACCACTCCAATGATTTAGAATATCTCTAGAGTAAGGCGATCATTGCACCGATTCTTTATATGGTTGGAACAATCAATGATTACATGGTGTCACTGAATAGACGTATTTCAGTTTAGATATGACGTGTATGTTCAACAGTTCTTTTGACACTCTTGATCATATACATACGCTAGAATTCATAAATAGCATTAAGTGTTTTGGTTTTCCAAACCATTGATAACATTGAAAGAAAACACAACTATTATGGTGTTGAGAATAGTACAAGGTTATACATCACTAAATTAGAAACAAGAGTTTTGAAAGTCATAGTGATGTCTGGGATAAATAAAGGAGAAAAGATCTACATCCCTAGAATGACATTGACCTGTTCGATTTAAAGATGTTTTTTAAATTCAAAGGAAGCAATTACTAATAAATATTAAATTTTAAGGAACTTACCAATTCACATATTTTAACTTTCAGATGCTAACTATCAAATAGACATAACAATAACTATCAAATAGACATAACAATAACTATTAAGTCACGTAACAGAAAAAAAAATTACAAAACTTAATATTTTGATTTAACTAGAAAACTAATATATGCTTAATTACAACAAAATATACAACATTTCTTAAAAAATCTTAAATACCAAACAAATCTAAACTATATTTATTTTTTTAATGAGAAGCATTTCTTGGCCACAAATCTCCCTTCCCGTCCTCTATCTACAGTTGAGGAGTTTTGCATTCTTTTATTAAAATCTAATTTTGAAAAATTGGGAATGACTGAAAATAATTACAAAGTCAGAGTAGCATATGATCAAGGGGTGAAATATAAATTTTTGGATAGATGGACAGCGGAGATGAACAACAAGAAAATATGAGTTCCGTACACATTTTCCAAACATGGAGGACCTGAAGCAAATTGTAGAAAAGTGAGGGACCTCATGGTAATAATTAATTTGTTCAATCCAAAATAAGAACAGAAAAGTAAGTGGGACCTATATTCATTATTATCCAACTCACTCACTTCGTCGTCTAATCCAAACAATGGCACAAACAATTCTTCTTCAGTAATTATATAAAACCAGCAACATAAAAAAAAAGAAAAAATTCCATCTTTTTGCAACTTTTAAGCTCCCTTTCACGAGCTCTTTCTCCTCTCCTGCAAAAGCTAGGGTTTCGCATCCCCAATTCCTAATATCAAACCCCAAAATCTTATGTTCCAAATCTCAGATCCTCTAATCTCTTCATCTTGTTTCTTTGGAATACTGTTACTGTTACTGTTTGTTTCTAATTTTAGTCTTTATGTAACATTTTTTCCTTTACAAGAGACAGACATTAATTTAGTTTAGTATTAAAGAGACGGCTTTTTGGAAACTTCCATTTGAAGCAATTTGCGTTGAACGTGATTCATTTCTGCTTTTAAAATAACTCTAGACTCTGTTTTTGTCTCTTCTTCTTCTTCTTCTTCTTCTTCTTCTTCTTCTTCTATCTCTGCTTCTGTAGAAATGTGGGGGGGAGGGTGGGTTTTGTTTTCTTGATCTCAGTTCTGGGTATTGTTGCATTCCCTTTTAGACTTTAAATTTTGGGTATTTTTTCTTTTAAATTGTACCCGAATCTATTTGAGTTTCTGGGTAATCTGTGGGGATATCAGGATCAAGCTCTATCAGAATGGAAGGCGTTCCTATCCTTGCTTCATGTCCTCTAAGTTTGAGGGGCTTTCCTACAGTTGATATTGAAGGATATTTATAACAATATGTATGTTTGAAGATCACATCGTTTATGCCATTTTCTAGGTTTATTTAATTATTGAGTTAGTGATGGAGGATATTGGGTTGGTTAAGCAAGGATGGAAATGGCTGCAAACGCAGAAACATGCATGTTCGCGTGTGAAAAATGCAACATTGTGTTTGAGAGACAGGACTGGGGTGTTCATAGAGCGCCACTGGCCGATGGTTTGCACTGGATTCGTCAGATTTGGCCGTCTAGTGAGCTTCTTGTTGATTTCATGGAAAAATTGTTTTCTAAGGGGCTTACTGTCACTTTTCAAACTGGGTTCAGCAGCTTTGCTTCTTATAATGTGGAGTTCCTTCCTTAGCCTCACTTCAATTTCTTGTTTGCTTTATGTCCTACTTAGTATGGTAAGTCCTCTGATTATTAAGTTGTTTATTTATTTTTCCCCTCCTTTTGGGGAGGCTGGATGTTTTCATGTTTTCCATTTGATTTAGTTTATGGGCAACCAGTTGCTGATGTAAGTTTAGTGACACCAGTCCTATATTGTTTACATTGTGGAATTTTTTCCTGTTCATGGATTATTGGATGATTATTAGTTTCTGGTTAAATCTTTATACTTGAAGTCCTTGTTGGGAGGATCAGACAATAAATTTACATGGAGAGTTAGATTTCCTCCCTGAGCCGTTTCTGCTGTTCTTGATTCCAATTTTTAGCTAGATTTTGTTGTATCATGCAGCTTTAGTCATAGAGTTACCAGCAACTTCATTAAATAGGGTACTTTGATTAAGCGTTGCTGACTATTGGTTCAATATTTCAGGTAGTTGCAGGAGCTGCTGTTCAGTATCTGGGTTATACACCTGGTCTTTTTATTGTAGGGCTCTTTGCTATTTTAATTTTATGGATGTATGCTAACTTCTGGATAACTGGAACATTGTTTATAGTTGGAGGTATGTCTTGTTCCATTTTCTTGCACTGTGTTGTCACCGCAATAACTTGATTCTCAATTTGTTTTTCTCTTCTCTGTTTTACCTGTCAATGGTTGTCAAAGTTTTCTGATTCACTTGCGCTAGATAAGATGATATCTATTATCCATGTCTTCCTCTGCAACATACATTTCAGTAACTAATACCAGAAAAATATTTTCCTAAATGTAACTGTTACTATTTACTTTCTAGTTGTCTGAACACAAAGCAATCTTAATAACATTATTGTAATGTCCATCATATTTTTACAATTTTACCAGAATTTGTTGGTAGGTTTATTTGTCAATATTTACGCCCCACCAACAGAGTCAAAAATCATTCTCTTGAAGATTTTGTAGGCAATATTAAGGTGTGAGATTATGTTGTTAAATGTGAATTACTCTGAGCATACTAACACACAAAAAGATCATTTTCTTTCTTTTCATTTCTGCAGATTGTAGGAAATCTAATTCTGTATAATTTGAAAATGCAGGTTACTTATTCTCCTTAAATTATGCACGTTTGGTGGTCTTAATGGCAACCATATATGCTATTTATTGCGTGAAAGTACGAGTAGGCTGGCACGGTGTATTTTTATCAATAAACCTTACATTTTTAACAAATGATGTACTAAATTTTTTGCTCCAATGGTATGATAATCTCAATGAAAATACGCACTTTGAAGAGCAGAAAGAATCTGAAACAGTTCTGGAAGATGAATTCTCTCCAGAGTGTGAATGTTCAGTTCCTACTGATGAATCTGAAAAGGTGCAGCCATGCAAATCATCAAGCAAAGCAACTGCTACTTCATCTGTTGAAAATAACCCAAATGAGTCTTCTAGTAGAAAGGTAGTTCAAGAAGAAACAAGCTCAGCTGATGAAATGAAAAGGATATTGGATAGTGTAGATCATTATGAAGCACTAGGATTTCCTCGTCATAAGCGAATCGACGCCACTGTTTTGAAAAAGGAATATCGGAAGAAGGTATGTGCAAAATTAATTGAGAGACAATTCTATTTACTAGTTTCTACCTTTTGTTTTTTTTTAAAGTTAGTTCCGAGTGTTTCAAGGTGGTGGGAAAACTGCTTTGTTTATGTATCTAGTGAGAAACTCTGGGTTTGCTTGTTATTTTGTACTACAAATTACAATTTTATTCATTTCTTCTCATAACTTGCTTTTGGGTTCTCTAAAGGGAATGATTTTGCTCTGCCTTCGTCTTCCCAAATCATGTTTTCAACCTATTCCCTTTATATGGAGAGATGTTGATTTTGCATTTGGTAACTGCACCTAAGCAGTTAGAATACTGCCTAAATACTGTAAAGAGTTGGAATGCACAAAATATTGATTCCCTATAATCTCATGTCTAAATAATTTTATAATCTCCAGGCCATGCTTGTCCATCCTGATAAGAACATGGGAAGTCCTTTGGCAAGCGAATCATTTAAGAAGCTTCAGTGCGCTTATGAGGTAAATATTCATAATTTCATATGATAAATGCAAGATAGTTAAGCTGCTAATTCTTGAATGTGTGAAAAAGAAAGACAAATAGGAAACACTCATGCATGTCTGCACACAAAATTCCGAGATATGTTGTGTCTTGTTGTTTTGACTTTCGACAACTCTATAATTTGTAGGTTCTGTCTGATTCAACAAAGAAGAGGGATTATGATGAGCAATTAAGGAAAGAAGAATCCAAGACTAGGAGTGTATGTCAAAAGTCCCGTGGTGCTCCTAATCATGTAATTTATGCATATGGTACCATTTGGGTTTGTACATAAAATAGAAAATAAAATTTGGAACTAGGATGAATAGATATGGGGCTCATAATGTGGAAAGGGATATCAATTATAATTTTTGTAACCATATTCCTGTAATGAATAGGATAATCGAGATTATTGCTCTGGGGAGTCAAGACGTATACAGTGTACAAAATGCGGCAATTCACACATATGGGTGTGCACCAATAGGAGTAAGGCCAAGGCTAGATGGTGTCAGGTAGGTGTCCACTCAGTCTGCCTGTTGATCATCTCTCATGTGCTCATCATTTCTACATAGAACTTGTTTATTCAAACACAGTATTTATTTGTAGGATTGCTGCCAATATCATCAAGCCAAAGATGGGGATGGATGGGTTGAGTACAAAGGCTCCTTGGTTTTTGACAGGCCTCAAAAGGTACATTCCTCTCGGGGAGAAAAACATTTTCTGCAATTATACAACTTATAATTGTAACAGAGCTAATGAGTTGAGGTTAATTTGAATTGGTTTTAGCTTGAATTTCAATTGTTTTTATGAATTAAATGCCAAATTGAAGATATTATCTATTATTATACGTATACTAGGTAGTATTCTAACCCAGCTAGATATTTTTAACTCACTATCCCAGTACAAGTCATCTTGCTTCACTTTCTCTCATATCAGAATAGAATGACAACCATCACCAAGCGAAAATGACTAATTTATTAAATTAGACTAGAAGTAGACATGTAAAAAGTGATTAAAATTCATCAAGTTTCTTATGTAGTTTGGATTAACTATTCTCAAACACCATCTACCTCCAGCCTGAATATATATATATATATTTGCCAGAAAATAATGTAAGGGGATAAACATAACTGTTAGTTTTAGAACTTCTCTACACCACTTTGTTCTAGCTAGGTGTATTCTATTTCCTAGACAATCTATATATTTGGCATCACCTTTTGTGGTCTTAGATGGGAGTTGAGCTTTTTGAAAGTCGGCAGCTGAAGAGGAATGCACACATTTCTAAAGATTACTTTTTCCTTTAGTTTGCTCTGCCATTAGGTGATTTTTCCTGTTTCTTTGTGGAATGATCCTTTAGGCATCTCAGAAACTGTCTTTTAAGTCACATTAGGCGGGGTTGGAAGGTGTTTCCATCTTGTTATTTTTTTAGTTGTGCAAGGATAAGACAGGTGGATAGCTTATTCTTAAGTCTCTTATTAAACTTTTCATTTTGAAGATGAAAGGTAGACCTGGGACAATACGACTGAAATTGTCACACAATGCCTACACCTTCTTGGCATTGGTGCAGTTTTAATTATGCAAATACTCTAATGGAAACAAAATATCCATAATATTCAATCCTAGTATCCAACTAGTTTGGGGTTAAGGCGGCTGTTTATGTTGTTACATTGAAAGACAGTTTCTGTTCTAAATTAAATCTTTTTGTAATAAGCCATTTTTCAAGTGATGATTTTGATGGAACCCAGGATTCTACTTTTTTTTTCATTAAAAAAATAAGAAAAAATTAGATGATGTTGCATACTTTTGTAAGAAATTTAGAAACAAGAACAGGATAGAGAATGATGGTGTTTTCCAAATGAGACAGTATAATAATATTCTGTAAATAATAGCTCAATGTAGTTGGTCAGTTGCGGTGGGAAAATCTGTTAATAGTAATCTGGAAATTTAAAAGAATAGTAAAAACCTAGTACTCTGTTAGGAGTAGTTTGCTGGTAGACAGATATGCAATGATTTGTATAAATATGGAATTTGTAACTCATTCTAAAAATCAATAAGAAGTTATATGTTGTCAAAAACCCTCTATAAACTCTAATTTTCTGTTCCAGTTCTGTCCTGTTAGGATTAGTCCTAACACTTTCTAAAATATGATTTCCATGTGCATCTTAATCAGCTATTAAATGATTGGTAGTTTTCTTAGACAATTTTTTCTATCAAAAAGCTGGCATAATCCAGGAAATTTGCTCTCTTTCTATAGCAGCTGAAAATCTTCTTAAAATATGTTATAAAATATTTGATATAATAGTCTTGCAAGTTATATTTGGTCTAGGCTTGTTTCAGTTGTTTGTATTTCCTTCTCAAGGCTACAAACATCACAATTCTCCATGTATATCTTATTCTACCGTAGTAAATGCATGATTATTTCGTCTAGGGCTATAGGTTATCTTGTTAACTTTATTTTCAATTTATTTATAGTAATTTGATGTGTGGGAGTTTGTTCATCATGCTTAACGATATGGTTTCTTTTGCTAGGTGGAAATACCCCGTGCTTTTGTTTGTGCTGAAAGCAAAATCTTCGATGTTTCAGAATGGGCAATTTGTCAGGTCAGAAATTCATTGTTTTGAATTTTATACGCTGAATGCGCGAATGTTGAACTGAACTCTTGGACCTTGCTTTCCTTGTATTATAGCAGATAGGCTTGTAATTTGGTTCAAACCTTGTCATGTTTCAATGTGTACCTTGATTTGACCTATGACTCCTTGCAGGGAATGGCGTGCCGGCCCAACACCCATAGGCCTAGTTTCCACGTAAACATGGTAGGTTTGGAGAAGCCACAACGATCAAATTCGAGTAGATTCCCTTGGGATTTGGATGCAGAGATGATGGATGAGGATGAAGAATTTGAGCTCTGGCTTCAGCAGGCGTTGGCTTCAGGACTCTTCTGCGAGACCTCCTCGCGCAGAAAGAGCTGGAGTCCATTCAAGTTGAATCAAAAGAAAGGGAAGAAGCAATGGCGGAGATCATCCACTTGAACAATGGAAAGGGAATTCATTCACTCCCTCCCAACTAAAACAGTTGAGTGTTTAAGGTGATGGTCCTGATCAAGATAGGATCACTTTCATCTAAAATGTGATCAGATCAGATTGGCAGCCTTGAGAGGTTTTATACAGACATTTATGCGCCTTTTTGAGAATATAACGAGAAGTGAGCTTACAATATGTGTCCAGGCGGAAAACCATTCTGTAGCCCGATAAAGGAAAAGAGAATCATCTCAAATGAGATGCAATTTGTTTGGGGCACAAACCTCATGTACATATACTTTTCAATAAAAATATGACATTTTGATACAGAAATTTGATGGATGATTTGCATTTTGGTATATTATTATTGCTTTTGTAAAGTGAGTGAGTGAGCACCTGCTCACCATTTCCTCTTATTGGAGATGAATCCATTCAACACCTTTTTTTCTAACATGTTTATGAACTATTTATTATAGTTTGTCAATGATTAAAAAGTAATTATTTTCAAAAAAAAAAAAAAATATGAATGTCGTCAAACGAAACAGAAAACTGCAGAAACGAAATACCAGGAACCGAAGAAACAAAACCAATCAAAAGACTTCAAATTCCTTGTCACCATGAGATCCAAGTGGAAGAAGAAGTGTATGAGAAGGATAAAGATGAGACAAAGATTCATGTACTTTTCTTGCTTTGATTGTAATTTTACTCTTTCTTTGTTCTTGCATTTTGAGTACTGGTTTTATTATTAACTATTGCGTATTATTATTTCTCAAAAATATTCAATAAGTTTTTTTACCACTTTTATTTTATTTTTGTTTTTAATTAAATATTTTTCATTTTTTTTTTCTATTTCAAATAATATTGTCCAATCTATTTTAAATTTCTAAATGGAGAAAAAAATATAAATTGATAATTTTTTATTGTATGTAATAGTTTTTAATCTTACCTAGTGCTTATTCGATATATATTTGTATTGTAAAGAAAGGGTGAAATACATGTTATTTGGTATACAATTATTATTTTCCTATCACATGCTTATAAGATGCCAAATAAGCAAAATGTTTCTAATATTGTGACGTGTAAGCATGCAATATCTATTATATATTTAGATACTAGTGTGACATGCAAGTATGCGCGTTCTGCAGACTTATTGTTGCCTTAATATCTTTTTTCATTATTTATAAGTTTGATGATTATGTTATATGTAGTATACATATATATAATTGAGTATTAATAATGTTTTAACTATTAATAAATAATATGACATTTCTAATTTGGATCTTCAAAAAATACAATTGATGTCTGTTATGAAGGCCTACCATATGTATTCTTATTCTCATTATTTCTTTACTATTTTTTTTAATAATTTCCTTTTCCACTATTATCATTGTATGATTCAATTGTTTACTACATATGAATTAAAGTTAAGCCTAAAAAAAATTTAATTATTAAAACAGATTTAAAAAAAAATCCCGCATAATTCCAAAATTATGATTCATTATTGCAAAATTTTAAATATAAAAATGCAAACATTTATATTTAATGTCTAAATACACTGTTTAACCACATAAAAGAATATACAAATTTAAATAATATTTATAAGATATATGTAATTTAAAAATCAAATTTAGAATAAAACAGGAAAACCAAATATAATAAAGAAACGAAAGTAGAAGAAAATTCATCAAATCTCAAAATTCACTTACTAGATAAAACAATTTTTTTTTTTTTTTAAAATTTTATTGTTTGAGCCGCCACTAATCTTTTTTTTTATGGGCGGTGGCTTTTTCACTATTCTTTATTATTTTTAATCTCTGTTTAGTTTAGTATTTTATTAAAATAAATTCCAAATTCTATTTATTTAGATTAAATTTCATATTTTGTCACTCGAATCTATTTTATTAAATAGATTTTAAATTTTTGTCTTTCAAATATATTTTTGTTGATTTTAAGTGTAGTTTATACCCATTTGTGAATTTACTATTCTACGCTAATTTTATATGTTTGTGCGATATTTCTTTTTATTAGTAATTGAAAATATAAAGTGGATTGTTGATTTTTGTTGTATAAAGATTATATTTTTAAGTTTAGATGATTATTTTATATCAATAGAGTATGATAGTGTTGTATATTACTCCATTAAAATTTGTTTATTCAATCATTTCTTCACTTAATGTAGTCAGTTTCAAAAAAGATATCAGTATAGAAAATTTTAAATATTGTCTAATTTGAATGACTTGTTTTTTGCGCAGCCAATCTTCAACAAATTATTTAATTTTCACACATGCATTTCTTATTAGGATTAATTATAATTTGGTATCTCTATTTTGTCGAATTAGATAAATTAGTCAATCTATTTTCAATATTATATTTCTTACTCCATCTATTTTGTGACCATTAGCTATTTTAATTCTTCTACAAACAAAAACTCATTAAAGTACCAAACTAAAATTTACCATAAATATCAAACTGTATATTTTTATAACGACCAAATTTGAAATTGTCTAAACCCAAACTAAAATTAGATTTTCCTTTTCGTCGACAAACAAGGCAAATGAATATATTAAATTGAAACTCTCGAAAATATACTTATTTTTAACATTTGATCACTAAAATGTCTCGAAAAATACAGTTGAAAAATATAATTAGTGTGGATTTCTTCGACAACCAATTGAGGTGCAGTTAGTGATGTTGAATTCGTTTCGATGTTAACTTTCTAATATCTTAGCGCGTGTCATTGTCAAACCACGAATGTGTTGGTAGCGGCCGATCAAAGTTTTTGGTATTATAAAATTATTGAGAATCATTAATTAAAATTTTTTGAAAGGGGTTTCATTAATTATAATTATAATTAAGTTACAACATTAAAATGATGTGAACATTTAAATTAAAAAAATTATTAAATTTGTAAAAAAAAAAAAAAAGCAGTGGATGGAGAGAATTTCTCCAAAATTATATTTGGCTTTAAGATTTAAGAGAAGTTAAAGATAGTTTGTAATGATATATTTTTGACAAATTTTGTATGTATAGAAGTGGGATTTTGTTTTTGCTTAAAATAATCCTATAAACGTTATAAAATCACTGCAATGGAAGAAACAATAACAGGATCAAAACCCACATACTGAATTCGAGGTTTGAAGAGCTTCGATAAGCATAATAATTTATCAAATATCAAGAATCAATTCTCCCATATTCAATTTCTCTTTCTAATCACCCAATTTTTAAGCAAATCTGATTGTGTTTTTCAACTGGGTTGATTTTGAACACCGGTGTAGTGGAGATTAGCTTGTCGATCAATGGCCTTTCTAACTTCTCAATCGCAGCAGGGATCATCATTTCCAACTTCTTCTCAACGCGCTCGACTTGAGTTATCTTCTCATTTAGCAGTTCCTCAATTCTAGATTCAAGATTTTTTTCCATGGCCGATATCTCAATAACAAATTACTACCCTAATAATTAAGTTTAATGCAATTTTATCATAAACATGAGACAACCTATTCAAATGGATACTCGAATATAACCAACCTATTCAAATGACAGACTAACAAACAAGATAATCAAAACACAGATTTTATTTGAAATCAGAAACTGAATCATTACCTGATGCTTCAAGAAACCTTTTGCAAATGGGTTTTGTGTTGAAGATTGGTTTGGAATTAAATTTTAAAATCCCTTTAATTTTGTTACTCAAATATTTTCTGAGTTAAAACTTTCGTTTCAAAGAAGATCGAAACTGGCAAAACTCAAAACAAAAGAAAAGAACTGGTGATTTCCACCATCAAAGCTGGTTTGAAATGGAGAAGATGAAACCACTCTTCAGGCTTTCCTCTCCATTCTTCCAAATCATCCTTTTTTTTCCTAAAAGCAATCATCTATTTCTAAAAACCCTCCATCCTCGAGCTCTCTCTCAAAACCCTAGATCCCAAATTGAGCTCCTCTTTTATTTTCTTTCTCTAAGGTTTCATAGAAATAGACATTTCTTGAAACAATTATTTGCAAACAAACAATTTTGCAAATCACAATGCATTTTTCTCCCTCTCCAAACAACCCCTGCGACTAACTTCACTAACTATACAATTGCTTCTTGGTAGTTCATAACCCTCATCTCACCAACTTAATATGAAAACCTCTGTAGCATATTACATAATTGATTTAGAGAGAAGCGAAGCCTGTAGGTGCAGAGAAACAAAATAGAGGATCGATTCTCATGAAGCGGATACGATACGAACAAACATAGATGAAAAACAGGCTAGAGATAAAATTAGTAATCTGTGTTTATTTTCTTAATTTTGCTGTAGTTCAATTTGGATGGAACGGGTCCAAAAGTCAAGGACCTAAAACTAGTTATAGCAAAATTTAGGTACTAAAGTGTACATTATGCCAAATGTTAGGGACTTTTATTATAACGAGCAAATCAGATGTCAATTTTTGAACAAAATCAGTTTGATTTCTTGAAATAACCCTATTTAATGTGTATTTATTTATTTATTTATTTATTCACAATTACCTTCAAAAATAAAAATAATCATACTAATCAATTGAATTAGTGTAACAGTACCGCATGTGTGTATATAAGTGAACTAATTTAGATTAGGGAGAAGTACTTTCAAATATTTAAGTTTTACCTAACTTATTATTAGCTATAATACATTATCTCATCTTTGTGTACTGGTAATATATTATTCATTAGAAATTAACCTTGATGTCAAACACATGATAAATAAAAAAGTAAGTGTTCTTTAATAACACGCGACATTCTACGTCTTTGACATATACTATTTTTTGTCTCAAGCTTATATTATATCAATACCAATTCAAGTTTGTGCTTATAATGTATTTTTAAATAAATTTATTATTAACCTATTGTATATATGAAAAACCATTTCTCTATAATTATTTGTGATATTAAGACTGAAACATGAAAACTTTTTGCTTTTGTTTGTCTTATCTAAATTCAAAAAAACTGATACCTATACCAACTCCAGTAAATAACTATTAAAACTCATTCTACCGGATTTTTATGGGTCGGGTATCCACAAACAACCCCTCACATCCCTGTCTCCAGTGTTTGCATAATGTACGGTTTGCTGAACAAAATTATACAACACATGTAAAATTATTTAATGGGTCAAAAAGCTTTTTATTTGCAACTATTGAATCCAACAAACATGCCCTTAATATTTGCAAAAGGGAGAAGATCAGATCTCACCACACTCTTCATTTAACTAGCCATTTACAAAAGATTTCCATTCTAACAAATATTATTTCCTATTTCTCTAGCTAAAGCATTATTATAGGAGGGAAAAAAGAAAGAACCATGGCTCTAGAATTTACACAAAACTGCCAACCCTTATGAACAAATTAACAAATCAAATCGATATTTCTAATTTATAATGTAAAATTATATGGGGGTGCATTGAATGTTGTTGCTGCACTTGTAGAATTTCCTGATGACAATGTTGAATTCAAGTCCGGGTTGTCCGAGTCTGATGACAAATTGTAGGAAGATCCTGCTGGTTCCAATTTTGTCTTTGATTGTACTTTTGTATTCTGTGGCGCTCGAACTTTGAGATCCATGAAATCAGTGATTAAACCTGGTTTTGTTATTTTCATGTCATCGATCGGCTTCTCGCCAGTAAGCATCCTGACCACCGTGGACATGGATGGGCGGAGTTTTGGTGCGTCCTGGGTGCAGAGTAAGCCAATCTTCAGAATCCTACATGCCTCTTCAGCATCAAACTCACCATCAAGTGATGTATCAACCAACAAGACCAACTCGTTTCGCTCGTAAAGGTCCCATGTCTGCAATGGAACAATCAAAGAGTTAATACGTGTATCAACCGTTATTTATTGATCTTATTTGCATATAAATATAAAACAGAACAATTTTTATACTAACACAAAAAATAAGTATAATCATTGAAAAGTTAATGTTTTCTTCAACAATTCAATACAAGTTTTTCAAGATATCATCCTTTTCAGAAATAATGGTAGCATGAGTTCTATTTCTACACTTCAAATCAGTCTAGTTGCGATCTATTGACACCCCTAATCGGAGATTATGTCAGCTTAATTCTAGATTTTACATTTAGAAGCAAACATAATTACACATAGTAGAAGTTCATTAAACAAAAAAAAAGAAGTACTGAAATTAGAAACATCATATGTCATTGTCATTTTTTCTTGAAAAGTATTATCATGATAGCAATGAGTCAATAAATTCATACCCGTTCTAAAAGATATTGTTCTTCCACGGGTAATCGTGTATTTGTGTTTCTTCTTCCACTGACAATTTCCACAAGGAGAACGCCAAAACTATAAATGTCTGCTTTCCGTGTTACCTGCCCCCGAATTGCATACTCTGGTGCCAAGTAACCTCTAAAACAGCAAATGCAGAAATCAATACAAAATATCCTATATGTTTCTTCGCATGAATGAAATTTAATCTTTGAGCTTGAAAATATGTCAGGATGTAAACTTCAGCATTTCATTGAACCAATTATTATGATGATATGCTTCCAAAGCAGTTTATTGAGTTATAACTCTAGGAAAATGCTGGTTTTATCAAAATATTTAGAACTCAGAAGGCTTCATTAACATGATCAAAGAGATGAAGATTCCTGCACTAAATCCAATGAACATATTGCAAGGGATAGTGTACAATTTAAAATTTGAAACGAATGTGAACAAATTGCTTTACTTTAAGCTTCTATTTGCTTTGCACATCTACGGATTTGGATGTCTATTCCTCGGTTTCTAACTGAGTTCTATTATGATGAACGAGTATATGAGTATATTTGCTCTTTCAAAAAAAAAACTCCATTAATATAAAATAATGCAAACAGAGGCTTGATTGCAGAGGTGACAGCATACTGAAAAATGAATTTCCAAATAACTCAAGATAACTGAAATTTTCAAACTTACAATGTTCCGGCTACACGTGTACTGACGTGAGTCATGTTGGGTGGAATAAGCTTGGCTAGACCAAAATCTGAAATTTTGGGAGATAGGTCTCTGTCGAGGAGAATGTTGCTCGCTTTAATATCTCTATGAATAATATGTGGCCTTACAGACTCATGGAGGTAGGCAAGCCCTCGTGCCACACCAATGCATATTCTAGATCGCGTTCTCCAACTAAACTGGAGGTTACTTTGAGTATGGCCTGTTCCTGAAAG
Source organism: Croton setiger (assembly GCA_948099555.1). NCBI lineage: Eukaryota > Viridiplantae > Streptophyta > Magnoliopsida > Malpighiales > Euphorbiaceae > Croton > Croton setiger. The sequence continues at coordinate 18,322 of CANUEY010634647.1, forward strand.
AGGGAATTCACTTAAAATATAAGCAGAAAAAAACAATTGAAGAAAAAGAGAAACCATTAGGTACATTTTCCATCATTTTACACAGAAATTTCAGAAAGCTAAACAAAAACAAAGGCTTCCAAATGAAGAACAACACTTTACCTAGAAGAGTTTGTGCAAGACTGTTATTTTCAAGGAAGTTATAGACTAAAATTCTGTGATTTGCTTTGACGCAACAGCCGTATAGCTTAACTAAATTTTCATGCTCTATCTCTGATATCACATTAATCTCTGTTAAGAATTCTCTCACCCCCTGTTTTGATTCTGCTGAAAGAACTTTTATAGCTGCAATTTTCCCATCTTTTAGCCGTCCCTGACCATCGACAACATTTATTTAGGGGGATATAATAGTGATCGAAAATATATCTAAAGTCATGAATTCTAAAAGTACCTTGTATACAGAACCAAAACCACCCTCCCCAATTTTATTCGCTGGACTAAAGCCTTCGGTAGCATTTCTTAATTCCTTATAGGTGTATAGTTTGATATTATGAAGACCTGCAACTTCTGCTCAGAAATAGAAACAACAAAGAAGAAGCTTTATTATTTTAATATCAAAATGGCTATGAATGTGTAATATGGAAATCATTATTCTATGCATTACGTAGCTCTTTATATGGATAATCATTTCATAAAGATTAATATAGGAGATGAAGAGAATCAATCTATTGAGAATCCATATCAAAAAGCATACCCATTGAACCATATGAAAAAACAAAAAGTAATTAGCAGCTTACCTTCATCATCTTCGAAAGAATAATTTGAAGCATCACTCCTTCGACGAAATAAGAAATAAAAACAAGTCATAATTGTGTAGAAGACCAGTCTTGTATATCAAATGTAGACAAATGCCAGAAATGAACAACTTCCAGGGCCAGCTAACCTGAATCATCAAAGGCACACGATACTTACAGGTTTGCACCATTGAAAAGGTATATAAATAAATAAAAAACATCCTCAAATTTGTAAATATCGTAGAAAAAAACCCCACAACGTTAAAGGACTCTAATTGATTTTTTTGACAGCTAAAGTCTATTCCTTAAACAGAGTGCATCAGTGGCACTTCAATTTCTGCTTGGTTGAACTTCTATCCCTAATTTTCTGATCAGGTAGCAAATATCAGAACTTCTATTGTGACGCAGAACACCCAAAAAGTTAAAAACTGCAAAATATGCAATCTTCAATAATAATAATAAAAAAAAAACTGAATTTACCCACAAAAAAGAAAAAGAGTTGATACGTAATAAGGCTCCAAAAAAATTAGCATAAAGAATTATTAATAAAATAAAAGGGAAAAAGATGAAAGCTTTTCAATTTGATTTTAGCAAAGTCCAGAAAAATAAAAAGTCAAGGAAAGATCAGAAGAGATCAAAAGTAGAAAAAGACTGATTACAAGAAAGAAAGGCTCACCTTGAAAACCCAGGAAGAAGAAGAAGAAGAAGAGATTAGAGAAGGGAAAAGCAGAGATGAAGTTAGGTTTGAGCAATGAACAATATAGCATAGAATAATAGTGTAGTCCATTGAGGAAAGCTCACGTTCTTTGACTTTTCCAGGTAATGTGTGAATGGTGCCTCCAAAACGAAAAGTACAAGCACACATGTCAACAAGCCTGGATGACGCATAGAATACACGATAGTTTTTTTAAATTTTAAGGACGTTGGTATTATGACTTTATAAAATTTTGACTCTATCTATTTTGCAAGAATGGAAACATATGCTTTCACATTGCTGATACTTACCAGTTTGTTGTTTTTCTTTGGGTTTTTGTTAATTTTGGGGATGGTAATGAAATTGTTGGGTGAAATGTTTAGCAAAGAATTGAGGTTTTTTTGCTAAATGCCTATAGCATATGTTTATACCCTGTACCTAAACCTAAACTATGACCACGAAAGTTATACTACAAATTATGATACTAAGTATGTTGAACTAAATTATGGGTTAGGTAATGGGAATTAGTGACGTGAGGACAAGTTTCAAATGTTTCATGATGGAGAGGCTGAAGTGAGGGCATTAGTGTAACTAGTTTCTCTTAATTTTATGCCCCTGACCGAAGAAGAAATTCAAGCATTTAATGATATGCAAGAGAAAATAATTATAGAGGTTGATGCCCTAAATTTGGCTAATCAAGCTAGCTAGTGGTGTAGGTAGGACCTTAAACTATAGTCAGAATCGTGGGCACTAGATAGCAAATTAATAAGAATTTTGTCTGTCACCTGAATGAACTTCAATGCATAATTTAGTGGCAAGTGCATTTACAACACTAACAATAGATCAGGGTTGGAATCTTCTATCCCAATTTTTTTTTTAAAATAACTATGAAAGGCAAAATATGGATGAGATTATGCCTACAATATATCTATATGAAATATAATATTAATTTAAAAATATTTATCATTTACTTTCAATAAAAATAAAATTAAATATTACCACCTATGCAAAATCAGGGATATATTGCATAACTTTTTGACATGGAAATAACTTTGGATAAATTTTTTATTTATTTGATATATTATGACATCTAAATTTTAATTAATTATATATATTCAATTAATATCCATCCATAAAAACATATATAAAAGCTAAGAAATGGTTGATGATGTGTCACATTGAAAATGAAAAATTGCTTACTTTGTTTTTTTCTAATTTTCAAATTATAAATTAATTAAAACTCATATTGTAACCTTTTACAAATACTTAGGGATGGAGAACTCTCTCTTAAAAAATACTCTTGTTAAACCTCCTCCTTTTGTCTCATCGAAGGAGATGGATCAGCTTGGTGTAGCAACAAAAAGGTAAAGATGAGAGGTGAGGAAGTTGGTGCGAATGAGGACTTGGAAGTGGACACTGGAAATCATGAGTTTGATGAGAGTAGAAGGATGATTTCCTTTAAGGATGCTATTATGAAGGATAATAAGATGATTAATATTCCACCTAATTTTGGTATAGATGTTGATGTTTGGTTTGGTGATGAGTCTGAGGGAGAAGATAAGGATGATCTGGATTGTCTCACTATTTGTGTATCATCACGAGAGAAGTAGAAGTTATGAGAACCTTGGAAGCAAACCTTAATCCTTAAGGTGTTGGGAAGATCTGTCAGGTTTGCTTTCCTGCAGAGACGTGTGTAATTGCTTTGGAGAATTAAATCTGCTTTTGAGTTGATTGATTTAGCTAATGGTTATTTACTAGGCAAATTTTTCTAACAAACAAATATGGCTTTGTTTGGGGGCCATGGATTATGGTAGATCATTACTTGATAGTTCGACCTTGATGGCCTAACTTTGATCTTTATGATGATGTTATTGACAAAGCTAATTATTTGGGTTCAATTTTCGCATTTGCCTAGTATTATTTGTTATTGCTAAGATTAACAAGGAAGATTAGTAGGCCTATTTGTGTGGATAATACTACTATTTATACTGCTAGAGGTAAGTATGCTAGGTTATGTGTGTAAGTTGATTTAGCTAAACTCTTGTTAGTGAAGTTTCATTTTTGTCGCCAAGTTCAAAACATGGAGTACAAAGGTTTGCAATTGATTTGTATTATTTGTGGTTATTGTGGGCATAAGCTGGATGCTTGTTCAATGACCAAAGCTAACTCCTTACCGTTTGCAGGTGAAAAGTCTTATGGTCATTCTATAATGCCTAATCATGTATGGCTCCAATTCTGGAGTTGGCAATTCGACAGGAATTTTTAGAGGATTACAGACCTTGGATGTTGGTTAAAAATCATTTAGAAGGATGGTGCAAAAAACCCCAAGAGTCGTCAAATTCTATGGATAAGGGACTTTCCAATTTGAAACAAAAGTTTGAGACTAAGAAACATATAGAAGGCAATAAGTTTGCACTACTGGATGAGGAGGATGATACAGAGTCAAACTAACAGAAACAGAATAAAATCAAAACAGAAAACAAAAATATGATTGAGATTCCATTTATGTAGGGATTTTTTGTTACAGAATAAATGTATAAATACATGTACATTGTAGAACAAAAGATATAGC
>CANUEY010634808.1:0-10396 GCA_948099555.1 Croton setiger
CTTTTTATAAAAAAAAAAAAAAAAAAAAAAAAAAAAAAAAAAAAAAAAACCGACAGCTTACTTTAAAAAAAAAAAAAATTAATAAAATACTTAACAATCTCTCTCCCTCTCCCTCTCCCTCTCGATCTAAGCCTCGTCGTCTCTGCCGCCAACAACCCACCAGCCACAGCCATCACCATCTCTCCTATTCCGTTCGTTTCGAGTAGCAGTACCAGAATCCCTAGCTATAGCCTTCCTCTCTCAATCTCCCTATCTCTCCATCGCGAAGAGAAAATCGTCGCCATCTCTGCCACCCACCCACGGCCACGACCAGCTTATCTTACCTTTTCGAACAATACGGTAAGCCCATTTGTTTGCAATAATGGAAATGTGAGTTCGAATTTCTGTGTATTGAGTTGATTGAAGTTAAATGGGAGAAAACAATGGCCATTACTAATTTTTGTTAGCGGAATTAGGGTTGGTTTAATAGTCAATTTTAAGGGTTCTACAAATTGGGTAAATTTAGCGTTATTCTGAATTGAATTTATATATTTCCATGTAATTGGTTGATTGCTGCTATATATTTTACCAATTTTGAATGTAGTGACCAATTTCGTGCTTTATCTGTATCTTACAGCGTAGTTACACATTCTACAAATGAGAGATCGTGCTTCGGTTAGCTGTGGAATTGTGACATTAAAATGAATTTTAGATGTAGCAATGCATTTCTAATTGTATATTATAATATTGTTCCAGATTTTTCTGCTACATAAATAAAACCCAACAAGTTCTGTACATATTCTGATTCTAAGATCTAGATAGTCATAGTAGCCTTGTAATGATATTTATTTCTTCTGTTTTTTGGGGCAATCAAAGATGGAAACTTGGATAATTCTGTGTATTTTCTTCTTTAATTTTACATATACAATTCAGGTTCTGTTGATGTTGTCTCTCTCTAAGTCTCCAGTTCAAAATGAAAGTGCAGAATCACAGCAAATATTTGTTTTTTATCTACCTCATTTGTCTCTTAAAACTCCGTCTCTGTTTATAAGTTCTCTTCAAATATCTGTTTGCCTCAGATTTGGCATTTTGACATCAACTCATGAAAGATATTGTATATTAGTGAAAGTTAAGTTTACCTCTTTGCAGAAATAACTTTGAAATACAAAATCCATTTATAAACAATTGTTCTTTTTTTTTTTTTTATTTCTTGTTGAATCATATAATCGAAATAAGCATTTTCAATTATGTTATAATAGTTTAGATTTTATTTTTTTTTTGAATTCTGCTCACAAGCCAAGCTTCTAACGAACTCTCAAGCCAAGCTCTTAATGAGCTTTCGACCGAGCTCGAGCTTGAACATATTCATTTAACAAACAAGCCAAGTTCGAGCTCATTTAACAAACAAACCGAGATTGGGCAGTGCAGTGTTTGACTCGTCTCATCTCGTTTGCAGCCCTACCTGTACTAGGCTAGGCAAATGTTGCTCTCTTGTTCCTTCCGAATTTTTGGATCTGCTTAAAGGTTCTTGTTGATCAAATAGCGTTTACCTTCATTGTAAGTGCTTCCATCCTATACTCATCTGTGTCAGGTGTAGGGTTCGTTTTTCAATTATTTCTGATCTAATTATGTCCCTATTGCTTCTCTCAATTTCAGTTTCATTTGTTTTGATTGAACTTTTCTCTTAATAATATTGCTAATGTTAATTATTACTTAGAAAACAAAATTATGTTATCTATGAAGCGATATGCTATTATTACGAAAATTATAGAAAGTGGTGCTCTTAGGTCTTTTAGTGAATTCTCTAAATTTTGGAGAAGAGGGTTTATGATAATGGTGCCATGTACTGTTCCATTACGAATTAGTTCTTCATGTTATGTAATGTTATCACACATGATGTGGTTCTTTGAGATGGAAAACCTCAGTTAATAATCAATCCTTTTTATTCAAATTTTAAGGAGCAGAACTGATGGGAGATGTAAAGTTTTGGCACAATCAATTAGTATTTGGCATTTCAAACCAATATGCGAATCTTATAATGATACAAACTGTGGTCTTTTTACTTTTGTTTTTCTTGGTATGTTAATGTATTTACCATCGCATGATAACTTTACAATATATCTCATTCATGTTTCTTTTGTATTATGTACATAGCATATTTCACAGTTACTGGTCCAAAGATGTCTTCAGCTCAAGATCCATTTTATATCGTGAAAGAGGAAATCCAAGAATCTGTAAGTTTGTTGTCATATTGGTTGTATATAATGCGGTATCTCTATTACTATCGTCCAAATATATCAATATGTCACATATGAGATCTGTGGTCAACCCAGGGTGACCTTTGCATACTTAAATTTACAAGTGTTCGTAAATCATGTTAGTAAGGGTTATCTGTTTGAGTAGCTTTATCTTTGGCAGTTTTGTAGTTTATCGGGATGACTTTATAGTTATCTCATCGGTTTCCTTCTTTGTTTGTGATAGATTGATAAGTTGCTTTCTACTTTTCACCAATGGGAACGTACTTCTGATCCAGAGGACCAGATGCATCTTACAAAGGAGTTGCTTTCTGGTTGCGAGAGCATTGAGTGGCAGGTACCAGAAAATTACATTGTGTAATCAGATTGCTTTTCTTGATCTTTTGTGTGGATGAGCATTTGATATCTTTGCTTGATTGAGTGTATATATAAATTTAATTACAGGATAATCTTTGCAGTAATAATTAAAATAATTTTCTATTGTTTGTTTCCATGTACAACACCATTACAAAATTAAGGTCATTAATCTGAGCAATTCAGAGTCATAATTTGATTCAGATTCTGTATATTTAATCATCAATTTAATTATAGTCTGCAATTGCTGAATACTTTCTTCATCATAGGAAGGTGGATGAGCTGGACAAAGCAATTGGTGTTGCAGCAAGAGACCCTTCTTGGTATGGGATTAATGAAGTAGAGCTTGAAAAACGAAGGAGATGGACTAGCACTGCTCGCATTCAGGTATCAATTGGATTTTATTTCAAAAGATTATAAAAACTTTGCATGTATTTCGTCTTCTTAAGATTCGTACTGTAATTTCATTTGTTTGTTTGCTAATTGGTATTGCATATTTGGACTTTTATCCAGCATTGTTTTTTAGTTGTCATGAATTTCTTTAGTGTGACACAACATAAACCCAGTTTTCATTTTTTAATGAATTCCTAGTATTGGATCAATTTACAGGTGGGCAATGTAAAGAAATCAGTGGTAACTGGAAAAGAGGTCAACAACAATGGAACAACTAGTGTTAATGGGATGCGCAGAGAGTTAATGCGGCTGCAAAATTCTCATCAGAATGATATATCCAACCCATATTCGCAGGACAATGATGATTTTATACAATCTGAATCAGACAGGCAAACACTTCTTATAAAGTGAGCATATTTTTTGGTCCTCAGTCTCCCCTTCAGAACTGCATTTTTTTTTTCTTGCACAAGTCATTCTCAAGTTGCTTTCTATGGCTATATATAATTTATCATTGTTCAATTGTATCAATGTCATTTGTTTATAAGGGTGTTTAGGCTTTTAGAGTTCAGAGGAAACAATAACTTGTTTCCATGGCATAGTTTTAAAGACTCATCAAGTGAAGTCTTTTGAGGTTTTGGAAACAACATTAATTTAATTTTTTAAAATCTATGCTTCATCTTGAAGTAACCTAACATTCCTTTATAGATATTCTAATTGGTTAAATGGAACCCTGGAGATTATTTCCTGATTGTTTTGACATCTATGATAAACATGAAGTTAAGCATGGTAGTAAAGAAAAAAAATTGTAGTTTATGCTTGCGAAATTTTTTTGCACGGTATTTCATGTATTTTGACTTGTTTGGTGCTTGTTGAAATTCCAAGACTGGGAGAAAAGGGAAAATTTGATGCTGCCATAAAATATTCGTCCTGCTGCTGTTGGTAGTATCTTTCCAGAAGGTTGTTCAGAGATGAGCTTTGGGAGTGTTGGTAGTCCTTTCACTGCATTGAGAATTTCCTATCATGGCGGTCTTTTTCTCCTTTAGTGCAGATATTAAAAGTTTCATTAATTCATGGCAGAAACAATATAAATATAGTTAGACCTATTTCTCAAGATAGATCCATTTAAACTTCCATGCATATGCAATTTTCCCCTGTATTCAGCGCCTTTACGATCATTGGTCATGGCAGGCAACAGGATGAGGAACTGGATGAGCTTAGTGCTAGTGTGGAGCGAATTGGAGGTGTTGGGCTTACTATACATGAAGAACTACTTGCACAGGTGAGATTTTGTTAGTTGGTGTTCATAAAGCATCCGCCTCAGTCCCTCTGCCTCAAACTTGGACAGAAGTTAGATTTCAGTTTGAACATATTGTTTACATGAATCAAAGCTCAACAAGGTATACAAGTCCAGTTTTGATTAATTTAAGACTAAATTCCATATATTTGGTGTTTCAGGAGAAGATTATAGATGATTTGGGCATGGAAATGGACAGTACATCAAATCGTCTGGATTTTGTTCAGGTAACTCTTTGTGGCTTTAATCACATTGTCTTTTCATGGATTTCGTTTAGGTAATTCTGTGGCTTTTAATCACATTGTCTTTTAATGTTTTCTCGTTTGGATGATGTGAAGTATTTTCTTTCTTGTGGTTTCCCAGAAAAAAGTGGCTATGGTCATGAAGAAAGCTGGTGCAAAAGGGCAAATTATGATGATTCTGTTTTTGCTAGCTTTGTTTATCATTTTATTTGTTCTGGTCTTCTTTACCTAAAATAGTGAAAACGAGCTACACCCAGAAATGTTCCTGTATTATGCAACGACAAATACACAAGCATTTGATGAAATTATAGAATCATGTTAGTATTAGTTCAACACGAAGATATCTTCTCGAAGATTTTGTGGATTTCTTTGAACATTAATGGCATTTTTTTTAGGAAAATTATTGTAGATGACACAAATTTGAGTTTTGTTCAAGTAAATAGCACTTTATTTTTTCTGTCTAATATACCCTTACTTGGATCAATATTATTATTTTTCTAAAAAAATTAAAAATATATAATACATTTGATTTTTGTGGGTAGACAAGGTATGTTTGGCCTTCTTTATTCTCTCTTTTTCTTTTTAATTGATGGCCGCCGCAGAAAAATAAATTTATTTTCATCTTTCTTATTTCCATATATGTACTAATGAATTCAAGTTCCAAATTCCAAATGACAATTTTAGTATAAGCAAATAGTAAGCACAATAAGCAAAAGGCCAGTAAATAATTTTTCATCATTCAACAGAAATCAAATAATCAATCACCAACAGCGTTTGTGAACAGGTAATATGCCAACAGTCTTTGTGAACAGATAATATGAGAATATAATTTTTCAAATATTTCTATTGAGTTGATGTATAATTGCTTATTAGGGAAGTCTTTCCGTATAGCTTTTTGTGTCCTTAATTAATGATCAATCAGAAGAATATATACGATGCCGACCAATTTTCAACAAAGAGAAATTCCAAATCTCTAAGAAATTGGGGAAAAAAAAAGATACAATATTTTATAACTAAGTGTATCAGATACAGTAAAATGAGATAATGAATTATATGTGGCAGTAGTTGAAATTTTGTAGAAGTTGGAATGCAATTGTGAAGTGGTATCTGTAGTATACAATAAAACTTTTGGAGATTATATTCTTTCAGTGGATAAAATATTTAATTTGTTAAGTTATTTCGATACATCAGTAAAATCTTTTTTAAAAAAATTCTCTTAAAAATAAATTTAAGAAAATACTAGTAGTTATTTCGTGTATATATTGTCTCTTCAAAAAAATAAAAATTCTTTATAAAAATTTATTATGATTTTATTCAACAATTTACAATTTAAATTTTTAAAATTTTATTCAACTGTAAACTAAGTATAAATTAAAAATAAAAAGTAAAATAAAAAGGAAAACAAAAAAAGTTGAATTGAGCCATAGTATGGAATTAATCATAAACTTGCTACATGCCTTATTTGGATTCAAGAGAGCAAAATGTATGTAATTCTTAAATTGTGTAATTAAAAATGAAGAATAATATAATTTAAAAGTATTTAATAAAAATATGGTATAATTTTAATAAATAAATAAATTGAAGTCGATGAGTATAATTATAATTTATAACTTGTTTAATTTTTATCATCAAATTAATTGAACCTGTGGATAATATATATTGTGTTGTTTCTATGTAAAGTAATTAATAATATCTGTAAAAATAATAGATATTGTGTTTTAAAAAAAAAATAATAAATAATTTAACTCTTAAAAAAATAATAATTTAGATCAAAATACAAAGATCAAAATAATCAGCAATATATACATAGAATGAAATGGTTGTGATATTAATAATCCACTATATATATATATATATATATATATATATATATATATATATATATATATATATATATTTAAGTTTTGTAATGATAATATTTATTTTATGAGAAGATTAAAAGTTATTATTATACTAAAAGTTAAATGGAATATGAAACACTTACTTTCAATTAATTTAAAAATAATGACAATTTAATTTATATTCATTAATTTTAAAGTAAATAAATTAAAAATATCAGAAAATGCAAAGTCATCATTCGAATACCTACATTGTGTCACCTAAGCATCTAATTCCCAACTTTTATATGTAAAGTATATTCGTATATATACTATATGTAAAGTATATTCGTATATATACTATAAGTAGATATTCATATATGCTCTCTTCCATAACAATAGTCTCTTTTTATTTTTTATTTTTTCAATTTATTTGTCCATTTCACAAAATGATGTTCATTTTCCGTATATACTAATTGAACTAAATTGGTTGTCTATAAAATTATATTCATATATATACAATATACTAGATAAACTAGACATGATACTAACAATTAGCTATCTGTAAGAGTATAATATAATATATACTGAATGAATTGGAATGATGTACAAATAATTATTCATCTATAAGAGTATATTTATGTATATGCTAGGTGAATTGAATGTAATACTAATAATCGGCCATGTATGAAAGTATATCCTTGTACAAATCCTGCGCAGATTTATAAGAGTATATTTATGTTATATTACGCGAACTAGACGATTCATATATTTAACAGTATATAAAAGTATATTTGGTATAAGCAAAGTGAACTAAATGTTATACTTATAATTGAGTGTCTATTTGTAAATATTCATGTATATATTAAATGAATTGATTATGATATTAATATCAGAGCACTTAGAGTACTAGATTTAGTCCACAAGCATTACTACATGTGTCTCTACTCGAGTATATTGGGTTAGACCTAATCATGGTTGCATCATGTTAGTCTATTAAAAAGCAAGCAAAGTGCTTCTAGAAAGTATTTTCTTCCTTAACAATTCTAACCTCTTATTTAAACCAAATATTTTTTAGTGGTGAAAATTGTATTTTTAAGTTCATTTATTTCATGTTTTTAAAAATTATTTTATATAGTATAAGTTTTTAAAATTCTCAATTTTATAATATAAAAATAATAATTTCTATTATCAAATAAAATAATTATGAACTAAAATATTATTTTTAATGCTAGATGAATGTAGAAATCGAAAAAGCAGGATGGAATCACTATCAAGTGACTTCAAATCAAAAGTTACGGTGCCTCTTCAAATCAAAAGTTTACTTTTTTTTTTTACAATTTTATATATTTAAATTTTCGATTAAACTTATAAATTAATTTTTGACCCATTAATACTCTCTTTCCCATAATATTAATCTATCTTATAATATATAAGGATGATAGTGGAGTGGATTATTGTGGCTAACCATTTTTCCCCACCCTAATTTTACCTAAGTTCTAGGCTTAACAACTTGTAAATACTTTTTTCTTTTACTATTATGTGTACAACTTGTTTACTCCCTGTTTATTTCTATATACTACACTTTATCATCTGTTTACAAGTCGTTTATTGTCTATTTACTGTTTATTTTTTGTTATTTCATTTTTTGGAGCTTTTAACAATTAGCATATATTTTGCGTTGAAATTCAAGAATTAGCACACATTTTCAAAATTTAATAAAATAGCACATTATTTTCTAATATTCCAAAACTGCCCCAAAAACAGTTAACAGCGTCTTTTGCTTCTCTTCCCGCCGTTTTCTCTTATTTCGTCTTCCTCTTTCAAATCTTTCTTCAAATTTCCAACAACATTCAGTTACTTTTTCCAGCGAAATTCTCCATACCTTCACCTTTTCCATCCACCGGAATTCTTTAATTTCTTCGTTAAAAGTTTTCTTAAAAGCATAAACCCATAATCCCTAAATTTCATCTTTCAATTCTTTCAATTTCTCTTCTTTCAGTGAATTTAACAATGGCAAGGGAACCTACACTAAAGCAAAAACTCGATGAACTCGTACAATGCAAAGACAGCAATCTGAAAGAATGTAAACACCAATTTTTTACAAAATATATATATATATATATATATATATATATATATATATATATATATATATATATATATATATATACAGATATATTACAGTATATATGTAATGTTTCAAGTAATTGTCATAAGTATATATTTGTCATAAATACTAAATCCTAAGAGTATATATCACATATATATGTACATAATCCTGATTAAGAATAGTATGTATACCCTATATATACTGCAGATGCTATATAATTTATTTTGATCATTTATTATCAATTACAGACGTCCATCAGATGCTATTGCAAGACGCAGAAGGGACCCCGTAAATGAGACAGCAGAGGAAGCCATAGCTAGAGAGGTATGTTTTATTTTGTAACCAATGTGTTTGTGAATGAAGTTTTATATATTTATGTATGAATGTTAGGACTCTTGCATGAAAACTGTAACCAATGTGTTCGAAATATATTATATATTGCAGTATATGCAGAGTATATATAGACTATATATACTGGTTATATGAATGAGTATATATAACAGTATATATAACCTATATATACTGTCTTGAGAGTTGTTTTATTTTTTGACCAATGTGTTTGAAACATATTATATATTGCAGTATATGCAGAGTATATATAGACTATATATATTGGTTATATGAATGAGTATATATAACCTCTATATACTGTCTTGAGAGGTATGTTTTATTTAGTAGCAATTTTTGTGAATTAATTTTTATATATTTATGTATGAATGTTAGGACTACTGTATAAGAATTGTGACCAATGTGTTTGAAACATATCATATATTGCAGTATATGCAGAGTATATATAGACCATATATATACTGATTATATAAATGAGTATATATGACAGTATATATAACCTATATATACTGTCTTGAAAGTTATTTTTTATTTTGTGACTAATGTGTTTATGAATGAAGTTTTATATATTTATGTATATATGTTAGGACTCTTTCATGAGAATTGTGACTAATGTGTTTGAAATATATCATATATTGCAGTATATGCAGAGTATATATAGACTATATATACTAGTTGTATAAATGAGTATATATAACAGATATATATAACCTAAATATACTGTCTGGGGAGTTATATTTTATTTTGTGACCAGTGTGTTTGAAACATATCATATATTGCAGTATATGCAGAGTATATATAAACTATATATACTGGTTATATGAATGAATATATATGATAGTATATATAACATATATATACTATCTTGGGAGTTATGTTTTATTTTGTGACCACTGTGTTTAAAGATTAATGTGAATGAAGTTTTATATAATTATGTACGAATGTTAGGACTACTACATGAGAATTGTGTTGGTTATATATAAACTATATATACTGGTTATATGAATGAGTATATATGACAGTATATCTAACCTATATATACTTGTTATATGCTACTATATATAAGTTATATATACTAACATGAATAAATGTTTGTTTTTGCAGCAGCCAGAAGAAAAAAATATTAATGTTTGCTCATTGCAAACATTAGAGCAAATTAAAACCAAGTTCACCGTAAATCAGATGTGGAAACTAAAAAGGGGACCATTTAAGAATTTCTTGGAACTATCATTAAAAGACCCTTTTATTGGGAAAGTTGTTCAACAACTAGCAAATCAGCATGTGCATGCATCATTATATGTGATAATAATCAAAATTAGAAAAAATGAACTACACTTCACCAGAGAGAACTTTCAGTTAATTATCTGGATTAAAATGTGGTGAAGAACCGAGGGATGAAGAGCTGCCCCAAATGCTAAAGCCTACTTTCCTCCACACCTTCATGGACATACCGATGTAGGATATTGTAGCGTCCTCTCTTATACCTTACGTTATAAAACATGTCATATATTTTTTTTTTTTTTAAAACATACATCACCATTTTAATTATCGTGTTTAACCTTATCATTATATAATAACTCAACATATAACATACATATACC
>CANUEY010634890.1:0-12510 GCA_948099555.1 Croton setiger
TTTGATGAGTCGCATACTCAGCAAGTGTAAACCAAAACCATATAAAGCCAACATATAAGGCAATTTATAATAACATATCAAAAACATATGAATTCAGGTCATATTCATAATATATAATCATATCTGTAGCATAAGATGCAAAATGACATGTCTTTTCTTTTTCTTTAGTTGTAATTTATCGACTAAGTGTTGCCTCGAGAATTTCACAGCATAAGGTTCTCTAACTGGATCCAGTGAACATATAAGACCCGAAAAACCGTCGGTTATAGGGATATGAAGATCAACCTTTCTCTATAAGATCCAAAGATCACTCTGTAACTTATAGGACCCGTAAGTCTTTCTATATCATATAGGACCTGTAGGTCTTTTTATCAAAACATATAGAAATCGTAGGTTTCTTTTGTGAAATCTGCAAATACTGGCTACGATAATCACAACGACCATATTTAAGTCCTGTGGAAATGCATTTATATAACATACATTTCATATCATCATATTTCATATAATCATGTGATCGGGCTTCAGTACCGGTTTAAACAACACATACATATATCCAAAATCAGATCGTATAACTCAACTGTTCGGATTTTAGTACCGACTCAGGAACCATAAACATCACAATTCATATATCAGATATCTCAAATTAATCGGGCTTTAGTACCGGTCCAAACAGTTCAATATAATCACATAATCTCATTTTCATATATCACATATGACCGGACTTCAGTAACGATCCAAATAGTTCAATATAGCATATTTGACAATTTCACAAAGTCATTTTTAAACATATAAGTAAAGTGGGTTTAACACTTACCTCACTGCTTTGAGCTCAGTTGGACCTCGAGTTGTTTACCCTGTGCCGCTCGAGAACTCGATGCTCCTATAATGTATAAAATAGCAGTAATGTTCAATTAATCAAATCAGAAATCCATATATGCTATGATGCATGATTTAATATTTAATCCTCTGAAATAATTGAGTTTTAAATTTAATCCAGTTTATTTTCTATGAATTTAAACTTAATCCGTAAAAATTTCTACTTTAAAATCATTTAATAACATATTAAAAATAATTAACAAACTCTATTTATCATTTAATAATTATAATTAATCATAATTTTAATTAAACTATATAATAAATCAAATCAAAATCATAATTAAAAATCTCTAACAAAATATTTAATCTTTAATTTTCGGGCTTAAAACGATCTCAAAATTAATTTATGACATCAAAAAAAGGATTCAGGACGTCGAAATTAGGTTGGGATGGTCAAAATATAATTTATAAAAGTTTTTGGGTCAAAAATTAAATTAACAAAAGTTTCAGGTGCTAAAATGCAATTTTTACCAAATATAGGTGCTGAGCACGAAAAACGCCTCAAAACCTAAGGAGCCGTGTCGTTTTGGACCGAAGGATTTCGCCCAAAACGCAGCCTCTGCCTGTGTTTCGTCCGCGTCCCTTCTGGATCAAAACGCAGCTCTGGCGTGCGTTTTGATCATCTTCTACTTCCTCCTTCTGTTTTTCACCCGATTCCCTTATGTTTCCAGCCAACTTTCAGTCGTCCGTTTTTCCTCCTCTGGTGGCTTTCCGGCAAGCTACGACCACGGTTCCCTTCCTCTACACCTCCTCTATCAATCCCTCAGGCCCAAACTCTCCCATGCATGCTCAGATTAAAGATTTTCTCTCTCAAAGTTGGCTCCTCAACATTGGTTTAAAACCCAGAATTTCTCTCACTACTATTTTCTCCTTCTCCCTTACTTCCCAGCCATTTCCTTCGCTTCCTATCACCTCTAACCTCTTCCTACACACTTAAGGAACACTCTGAAGGTGCTATATCAAAGCTTTCCTCTCTCTTTTCTCTTTTCTCTTTCTTTTCTTTCTTTTTTTTGTCTTTCTCTTTCTATTTCTGGTTTCCTTCTGTTTCTCTCTATTTTCCTGTATTCCAGCCACCTCTTCACCCTTTTCCCTTCATTCTTCAAGTCCCCAAATAGCCACTTTACAGCAGCTACTTCTAATTTGCCCAAAATATCTATTTTCCCCTTTACACAAACTTAACCCTTAAGCTTACTTTCCTTCACTTTCTCTTCTTGTTTCAATCTTAATTTCCAGCCCATTAATCTACTCTAGCACCAATTCTAAAAGGGTTTGGTGTCAAAATAATAAGTATAACACGTGTATGAAGTTTCGTAAAAATAAGAATCCGAAAATTATTTGCGGTTCGGTCGGTGTCCTAATCCGACTCCTAAACCTCGACATTTTTCGCAGAACCAAAACCGTACGACGTCATCGCAAAATTAGGGTTCCAAAAATCTTAAAAACATATTAATAAACATATCATAAAATATCAAATTCATTTACTTTATATTTTACACGTTTCCGACATTTTTTGATCGCGCGAGCCAAAAACCCTAATTTGTTTCGTTTGTGTCTCTCGACAATAAACGAGCCTATAACATAACTTATTTAACATATTCACTTCATGCATTATCATATTCAAATCATATAATTCATATTTAACTTAAATATCATATCAAATAATAATGTATTTTAAATAAAAATGCACGTAATGCATGAAATGACGTCGGTAACGACATAGGTTAGGGTTTGGGGTGCCACAATGAGACATAGGAAAAATCCTTTCTTGGAATCTTGCATGTTGAACCTCTTTAATGCTTTTTCTATGTATGTACTTTGACTCAAATCTAATTTCCTTTTGGATCTATCTTTATAGATCTTAATTTCAAGGATATAGGTTGCCTCACCTAAGTCCTTCATTGAGAAAGAATTTCTTAACCAAGTCTTAGCATTTTGCAAGGTAGGAATATCATTTTGAATGAGCAATATGTTATCCAGATACAAGACTAAGAACACAATTGCACTTTCACTAACCATCTTGTAAACACAAGGTTCATCTTCATTCTTGATGAATCCAAAGTCCATAACTATTTCATTAAGACAAAGATTCTAGCTTTGAGATGCTTGCTTCAATCCATAAATGGATCTTTAAAGCTTGCAAACCTTTCCAGAATTTTCATGATTTACAAAACCTTCAGGTTGTGTCATGTACACATCCTCAAGTAAGTTTCATTAAAGAAAATAATTTTGACATCCATTTGCCATATCTTATAAGCATAGTAGCTATTATAGCAATGAGAATTCTAATGGACTTAAGCATATCAATTGGTGAAAAATTTAATCATAGTTTATACCATGAGTTTGCTTAAAACATTTTTCCAGACGCTTTACTTTGTAGGTTTGTACATTCCCATCTATGTCAGTTTTCTTCCTGAAAACTCATTTCTAACCAATATGTTAATATCCTCTAGAGGATTAATTAAGGACTAAATTTGGTTGTCAAACATGGATTGCATCACATATTTTATGACTCTAAGCCATTTTTCTAAATTTGGACCTCACATAGCATCTTGATAGGTAGTAGGCTCATCTTGATCTATGATCATAACTTCACTATCATCAGCCATAAGAAATCCATATCTCTTTGGTTGATGTCGTGACCTATCAGATCTGGGAGGGATTTGTGTTACAGTTTTAGATTTCATAGTTGTTTCTGATTTTGAAATCAGCTCTATCAGCGATTTGATGAATTCTTATAGTACTCGAGTTTCCTCAAATTGTACTATACTCCTATTGGTTTTCTTAGAGATGAATTCCTTTTATAAAAAAGTTCCATTTTGAGCAATAAACACTTTATTCTCTGAGTGAATATAGAAATAGTATCCTTTAGTTTCCTTAGGATACCCCATAAAATTACATTTGACAGACTTTGTAATTGGTTTTTTCACATAAACTTTACAACCCCAAATCTTAAGAAAAGACAAACTGGGTGTCTTACTAGTCCATAACTCATATGGTTTCTTTTCAAACGCTTTAGATGATATATGATTCAAAATAAATGCAGCTATCTCCAAGGCATAACTCCAAAAAGATAGAAGAAGATCTCTTAACTCATCATTGACCGAACGATATCTAATAAAGTTTGATTTCTCCTTTCAGAAACACCATTCCACTATGGAGTTTCTAGTGGAGTTAATTGTGAAACGATTCCATAATTCCTAAGATGTTCATCAAACTCTTAGCTCAAATATTCACCACCTCGATCAAATTGAAGCATCTTAATATTTTTACCAAGTTGATTCTGTACTTCATTTTGAAAAGTTCTAAACATTGCAAGAGAATCATGCTTATGTTTCATTAGGTAGACGTAGCCATACCTATTGAAACCATCAGTAAAAGTTATAAAGTATTGATATCCTTCTCTGACACTAATGCTCAATGGACCACACACATTTGTATGTAGTAAGTCAAATAAGTCATTAGCCTTTCACTATATCCAGTAAAAGTGTCCTTTGTCATCTTATGGCATAAACAAGATTTACACGTTTCAAATGATTCAAAATTAAATGAATCTAACAAATCATTTTGATGGAGCTTAGAAATGTATTTCTCATTTATATGGCTAAGGCGATAATGCCATAAATATGTTAGGTTTAACTCACTTGGCTTTGTTCTTTTAGAAGTTATGTTATAGATATCATTACTTCTAGAATCATCTACATTAAGGACATAAAAACCATTATAAGAATTTGCAATACCATAAGGTAAATCATCTTTATCACAAATAAAACATTTCTTATGTTTAATCAAGAACAAATAACCTTCACTATGCAAAATAGAAACTGAATAAGATTTCTACTCATAATAGGAACATAAAAGCAATTGTTCAAAACTAACAAAAGCTTTTTGGGCATAACAAATTCATCAGTCCCTACAGCTATAGTAGCAACCTTTGCTTTATTGCTAATGTGTAGGTCTACTTTGTCCTTTTTTAGCATTCTACTCCTTTTGAGCCCTTGCACATTTGTACAAATATAGGATCCATATCTAGTATTTAATACCCAAGAAGTAGGAGTAGACAAATTAATTTTTATAACATAAATACCTGAAGATGTAGTCGCACTACCCTTTGACTTCTTCAACTCATCCAAATAGAGCTCACAGTTTCTTTTCTAATGCCTAAGCTTGTTGCAATGGAAACAAGTCCCTTCCTTAGGAACTTTAGCCTTGGGTTTAGATTTTGGCTTTGCTTTAGCTTGTCCCTAGACCCTTTGAAACATAGTGCCTTACCATTGCCTTTGCCTTTCTTTTTATTTGTTTAATATTGACATTCAATATTTGGGTAGACTTCTTTTTGATATTCCCCTCAGTAGTTTCGAGCATACCATGTAGCTTAGGAATGGACTTCTTCATATTATTTATATTATAGTTCATGACAAACTAAGAAAAAATGCTAGGCAAAGAATGTAAGATCAAATCCATGGCGACTTCTAAACTCAGGGAATATCCAAGTCTAGAAAGGTGATCTATATAGCATTTCATCTTCAAAACATGAGCGTTAACAGATTTACCTTCTGATATCTTGTAGTCAAATAATGCAACAATAGTGTCAAACGTATCTTGTCTAGCCTATTTTTGGAATACTTGTTTAAGATGCATACTTTGTTAAGAAATCATGGAGATCACAACAAACCAAAACACGCAGCGGAACAAAATCTTTTAATCTCTAATTTCCTTCCAGGATCTATGTGACCTATTTAATTTGATGAAAAGGATCAAAATCTAACCTTTTTGATGATTTGAAAATTTTTTTGAACAACAAAGTGCATAGATCACAAACACGCTCTATCAATATCCACATGAATACTTCCTTCTGGAGTGCTAGCTCGTTGAACAATAATTGAATAAAATTCAAAATCGTCTTCTGAAGATAATTATGGTTTAACATTTTCTCTTTTCCTTTCCCACACGTTTTGGTCTTTCTGAAACTTTTTTTTTTTTTCTGAATAAGATGATATCTTATATAACATTTTAAATTGGATAAGAAAAGGAAGACACAATCCATATCTAACATGTATTCTATTTATTATTATTATTAATATTTTTTAATATTAATAATTATCATAATTAATTATCATAATTGTGAAAATAATACTCTTTCTTCTTCTTCTTCTTCTTCTTCTTCTTCTTCTTCTTCTTCTTCTTCTTCTTCTTCTGCTGTGTGACCCGATAGGCTTATATTAATTGGCAATAGGTTTATCTCTATCAAGCCTACAAATCATAATTAGTCTCTAGCAAGACATTATGACTACCCAATTAATATAATGTTGGTTTGTCCAATTAAGCCTAATAATAGTACATGTAATAATACCTTTGTCACACGATATCTAGTTTGAACATAAGTCATGTTCAGTGTCACACTTATATTGTTCAAACTTATGATTACTCGATTCTCCAAGTAGACTGATAAAACAGACGAGATATCACGCTATCAATTCATTTGAGCACGACCATGCATTTCACATTCTTACTTATCGAGTGGCCCAGAATATATCTCTCTCAAAGAGAGGGAAAAATTCTATCTTGATTGCTCAATATACTCTACAAGATTTCTATTATGTTTGATCATAACCTTTATGATTATCCAATTACAGATAACGTTTGATTATGTCAAAACGTAACAGTCTTCATGTTGGAAACTATGACAATCTCAAGTCAAATGATTAATTTGTAACTATCATGAAGTTCACTTATGACACTAACCCATGTGGTGATCTCAAGATGGGTCTATTCAATACTCTATTCTCCAACAAGTATTAGTATATTTCTAGCGCAAACACATCTTGTCTGACCCAATAAATCCATATTAATTGGCAGTACGTTCAATCTCTATCAAACCTACAAATCAGAATTGGCCTCTAGAAAGACATTATGACTACCTAATTAATATAAGGTCGTTTGTCCAATTAAGCCTAATAATAGTACATGCATTAATCTCTTTGTCACACGATATCTAGTTTGAACATAAGTCATGATTAGTGTCATACTTATATTGTCCAAACTTATGATTGCTTGATTCTCCAAGTAGACTAATAAAACAAATGACATTGATCATACTATCAATTCATTTAACAAAGGCCATGCATTTTACAGTCTTACTTATCGAAGGGCACAGGAGATATCTCTCTTAAAAAAAGGGACAATTATCTTGATTGTTCAATATCCTCTACATAATTTCTATTATGTTCATTCATAACCTTTATGATTATCCAGTTACATATAACATTTTATTTTGTCAAAACATAATAGTCCTCATATTAGAAACTATGACAATCTCAAGTCAAATAATTAATTCATAACTATCATGAGATTCACTTATGATGCTAACTCATGTAGTGATCTCAAGATGGGTCTATCTAATACTCTGTTCTCTAACAACACATAATTAATTTATGATTATCGAATAAATACTTATGCTAGTTATAAATTATTATTATCTCTATAACAATAATAAACTAGGGATATATATCATTAATGTGTAACATGCAACAAACAATAATGATAATAAAATATCTTTATTATAATAAAATGAATGATATAAAGGTCAAACTAAATGACTTAGGGCATAAACACTAATAGAAGAAACAATTAGAGATCCTCAGATTTCACCACCTGCTCCTTTCTGATATGAAATTGATAGCGGCTAAAGATTTATTTTCATATATAAAACTAGGTGAAGCAGATGGAAGAAAATGAAGAAGAAGAGTATGAACAAATTTGAAGAAGAAAATGATGAATCAAATAAAATATGGAGATGGATTTTGTCATCGTTCTAATGTGAGTATGACTTTGGATATGAAAGCCATTTCAATTGGAGATAGCGGTGGTGGTTATAGACATGAAGGATTTGACGGTGGTGGTGTTAGTCAGACATGGGAAGAAGATGAACGTGAAAGAATTTATTTTTATTTTATAATAGTTATAAATAATAGTAACCAGTAATATTAGAAATGTTAATTGAAATTTTTTAAAATTATCAAAAAGAAGAGTAATCTAGTCAAATTTAAATTATAGAACATTAAATTCCTTGACTTTTGTTATTGACTAACGGTAAAATGGTAAAATTGAACAGAATAACTTAATAAGAACAATAATTTTCCAAAATAGAATTATTTGAACCCTAATTAGTAAGTTCGCACTTTGGTACAAAGTGTAGTGGTTAGTAAGTTTGCACTTTGGTACAAAGTGTAGTGGGATGGACTTTTAGGCCTATCTCTAATAATAATTAGGCCTACTAATGGGACTTAGACTCTTAAAAACTGTTTGGTAGTCCCACTGAAATCTTGAAGGGAAAAAAATAAAACTTCATCCAAAACATAAATAGTATGGTACTAAGAAAGAATGTTCACACATATTACACATGGCCATTACACAAGGCACTTTTGGATTGAAGCTTCATCTCTAAGTCATGGATAAATTGAACCATATTTTTCTGTGAAGACCCATTAGGTGACACAGCATTTTCAATTACTTTCTTCACCTCTTTGATTCTACTCTTAAATTCCTCCTTTGATTCTCCACACATCAACCGATGAATATTTTCTGAAATTTCCTTTTTTGTACTACACAAATTAATCCCAATTTTCCAATCATCAACCACAAATTTCCTATTAGTAAATTGATCTGTATACAAAGGGAAACACAACAATGGTACTTCACACCATATGCTTTCTAATGTGGAA
Source organism: Croton setiger (assembly GCA_948099555.1). NCBI lineage: Eukaryota > Viridiplantae > Streptophyta > Magnoliopsida > Malpighiales > Euphorbiaceae > Croton > Croton setiger. The sequence goes on from CANUEY010634890.1 coordinate 8,598, forward strand.
TTCCATCCACAATGTGTTAAGAATCCACCGATTGCTGGATGTGCCAATACTTCTCTTTGACTGCACCAAGGTATAATCATCGCACGGTCAGAAACCTCTTTATGATATTCGATGGGCAATGGCTCAGTGTCATCCGAGCTTACAATATCATGGCGAAGCACCCAAACAAAACTAACTTTACTAAGGGCAAGTCCATATGCTATCTCTAACAAGTCCTCCTTTCTAACATGTGCATAGCTACCAAATGAGACATACAAGACTGAGCCGTGAGGCCTTTTATCTAGCCATTGGGTGCAATCAGACTCGGACCATAGGCTTGTGGCTACAGTTGTTTTGGAGAAGTCATTTGGAAAGATGGGTCCGATTGCATAATATGGAATTTTTTGCTTTAGAGCTGAAATAGTATCCTGTTCAAGCTCTTCCACCGAATTACATAAAACAAAATCTGCATGTTTAGTATCTTGGAAGCAATTAAATATGATTTGATGACAAACCGACGTTGCTTCTTTTTCTTGCAAATACGATGTCATATCTTTCACTTCTATTGCTTTAACACCTGGTATGTAATTTACAGTACTCTTCCGCAGATCTAATCAAAAAATTTAGAGAGCCATAAGACAATAAAATTGAAGGTTACAAAATATAGCAGTTAAAATACACGTTCTTATATCAACTCATGGCTAAAATTATTTAATTAAAACATGATTAACAAGAATGATCCCTACCTTGGGAATCAAAATGACCATTTACCCTCAAAAGGTCCAAATGATAATACAAAGAAAACACCAAAGCAGCCTCCGTCCAGAATGAAACATATAGTAAGCTAAATTTCTTGGCAATTTTTGAAGGCCATACAAAATAAGTATCAGCAATTAAAAAATGGACCTTTTCACCAGAAGCAATAATCTGCTCCACAACTTCCTCTACATGGGCAGAAAACACATGCAAAAGGGCTGACATGAATTGGTCATGGTTCAACGATCGGTCGAAACCAATAGGAAGCCCATCAGAAACGGTGGCGTAACGAATGTTAAGGCCTGAGTCACGAACGGCGGAGAATAAGTCAGGAGAGGTTGTGGAGTAGTGAGCCTTAGAGGTCTGTCGGTGAATATATTGGGTGTTGATGAAGGTGATGGTGAAGCCTTGAGAGGCAAGCTTGATTGCTAGATTCACAGAAGGGATTACATGACCTTGTAAAGGGTAGGGGATGAAGATGGCATGAGGTTTGGCTGCCATTTTTTAAATTTCTTTTTTTTCATAAATAAAAGCAGTGTAATGTTTATCTTATGTGAAGCTCAAAGTAGCAAAAAAATGCCTTAGAGAGATTTGAATAGTACGTGGTAAAGTTTTGCACCTGCGTAGGGAAGTTCCCTATTTTCATGTGACAATGATAATTACTATTTATAGGAAATTGACTCGGCTTGATTTACTAGATTTAGATCTCAGTTCTCTCTTTTCTTTTTAAAAAATAACATCAATTAGACTTTTATGATGACAACCAATGTTGTACTATATTTTTTAAAATGAAAATCAATATTGCGCTATGTTTAGTAGGATTTTCCCAATTATTACTAATATTTTTCCTTGACTTTTAACATATTTAATAATTTTATTTCTGTATTTTTTAAAACATATTTAATAATTTTATTCCTATATTTTTTAAAATGTATAATATTTTACTTGTGTTTTTATTCCCTTAACCGATTTGATTCTTCCGTCTATTTTAACCTCTTTTTAGTTAAAATTCTAGGAAAAAGACCAAATTAATCTTAGGTGGAAAATTGCAATTTTCTTCCCGTGTTTTAATTTCGTCCATTGATTTTCGCCTTCCGTTAGAAAGTCAACAATTTTCCATTAAAAATGAGTCACTTTATAATTAAATTTAAAAATTTTAAAAATAAATTTATTTATTCTTTTTAAGTACGAATCGTCGATTATCTTCTTGTGTTGGTCTTATCTTATCAACTAATTATGTTCTTTGCTATATGAAAATGCAAGCAAAAGACTTTACTAATAAGATAAGGCTAAAGGAGAAAGATGATCGGCAGTTCGTATTCGAAAAATAAATAATTTTTTTAAAATTTTTTAGTTTATTAAAATAATTATAAAAGTGACTCATATTTGACGAAAGCGTTGACTTTCGAATCGAGGGCAAAATCGTTAGAAGAAAATTAAAACACGGGGAGAAAATCTTGAATATGTCAAAACACAGTAATTTTCCCTTAAAATAATAAACCTAAGGTTAATTTGGTCTTTTTGTAAGAATTTTAATGGAAAAATGAGCTAAAATAGACAGAAGGATCAAATCGTTCAATGAAATAAAAGCACAGTGAGAATATTGTGCATTTTCAAAAATACAGGAAAAAATAATTAAATATAGTTAAACTTAGGGAGAAAATTGTAAATTTCCCTTAATAATATATATCAGCTAGGATAAGCAGCTCTAATTTTAGATGCACAATCTTGTATTCGCACTCTTATTGATACCAATTAGGAGAATTATTGGACTTTGATATTTTCTTTCAAAAAATAACATTAATTAACTCCTAAGGTACATCTTATTTTGTATTAATGTAATCTTAAAAAAATACTATAATTTAGACCACGTTCGGTAGCAGTTGTTTTGAGCAGTGATTAGAGGTATAACTGTAAATAGACAAACTTTGACCGATCTTTTACATATGATGTCCGCTTGAGGCCCATGATAGCTTTCCAAAAAAAAAATTTCAAAACAGACAACTTTCAAAAGTATGACGAGAGTCAAAGGCCCATCTCAAGGTTTACAGCCCAAATTCTTTTGTTTCAAGGGTGAAAAAGCTCGGAAAGTTGTAAAAGGAGGCAAAAAAGCCGTTAAAACGAGGAAAGTCAAAAGAACCAACGCTGGGTGCTGGTGCCCAGACCGTGCGTCACCATCCTTCCATCCCGTGCGTACGCTACCGCTCTTTCCTATGTGCATGCTTCTGTGTTCTTCCATGCACCCACTACTGTATAGAGCCACACAACCTACTGCACTCTTCTGTGTGTTGCCTCTCGCCCCATCAGTGTGCCAACTATCTTAAAGCCTATTTTACCTATAAATAGCAGCCTTTTCCCCCAAGTTTGGACAACAAGCACAATTCTCAAGATCTAACTTGCTTCAAGCAATCTCTAGCTGCTTTAATCAAGATCAAAGCAGGGGTGAATGCAACTTATCAGAATAGAAACAGGCTAATATGTTTCCATTTGTGTCATGTATAAATAATGTTTAAGGGATTTCTAGAACATGACAATAATGCAGCCAGAATACATAATAATACATGAAACCTGTCTGAACATGATGTTCTAAAACCTATCAGAACTAAACATTAACCAAACAAAACAGAATATGCATCTTATATGAACCAGATCTAACTAAATCATAACAGTGATGTAATGGAATATATAAAGGAGAACAGATCTGAACTTTACCATGTAAACAGAAGCATTAGATTTTATCAACCCTGAATTTTTGTCAAACAGAACAGTGCATACTTTTCTTTTAAACCTTTAAACCAAAACCAACCTAATCCTAGAAGCAATGTAATGATTCACATGTTTTGATGCTGGACAAACAGATCTGAGACCATTATTCATGACAGCATGATGTGAAGGCCAGAACTTGTAGATACCCAGAAATGAAATGCCTTATAACAAACTGTTCATCCAGTAGGAACTAAGGTATGAGGCAGGCTAACAATGAACTTCAAATGTATGTCTACCTCAGATCTGTACTATAACTTGCATTTCTTTTGAACCATATCCATGATGAACCTAAAATGAGTCTATATGCACATGAACACATCCTGATTGCATGAAATGAATAAGCAGAGCAGAAAGCTTATGCACACAATAACAAATGGTTCATAACATTCCATGGATCAAACAATGACCAAAC